>JANHFT010009118.1:287960-304950 GCA_032467955.1 Pseudoxenodon macrops
TAGTAATAGTAATGCAGTCTTAGTAAGTAGTTTGACAGTGGTGAGGGAATTATTTGTTTAGCAGAGTGATGGCGTTCATGACAAAGCTGTTCTTGTGTCTAATTGTCTTGGTTTGCAGTGCTCTGTAGCATCATTTTGAGGGTAGGAGTTGAAAAAAATTATGTCCAGGATGCGAGGGGTCAGTAAATATTTTCACGGCCCTCTTTTTGACTCGTGCAGTGTAACTGGTCACAAATCAGTGTCACAAATCAGAAAATTATCAGTAGAAATTATGTAGCTTTAATAGAAGAAAAAACTATGCGAGATACTAAGGAGGTCCAAATTAGTTACATTTTTTTTCACTTTGCTCTTGCAACTCTATTTTTAATACTTCCAAATTCTTAAAATGTCACCTTCCTTTCCAATGCTCATGTTAATCTTTGATGGAAACTCAGTAAGCTTGAGAAAATAATTATGTATATTTCTACATAATTTCTATCCTATTTTTCTTTTTAGGAGCTCAATGTACTGTCCTTAGAGCTTTCCTCTCCAAACTTGTTCTACACCACCACAACTCTGTTGGATAGGGTGGGCTGAGAGGAAGCAACTGGTCCAAGGATCTTAGAGACTAGACATGGAGCACGGGTCCAAACTCTTAATCACTAAGTCCAATTTCTGTATGGAAAAGCTCTTTTGAGATGAAGCAACAAAGAGTCAAAGTCAGTCTCTATAGGATCCCTATTCCCTCTGTATGTTGTTTAAAAATATAATTCAAATATATGGGTGGTCCAAAAAATTATTCTTACTCATTGCATTTTTAAATTACCAGTATACTGATTCCATGTTCTTCATCCTTCTTATTTTAAATCAAGTTAGAGGCATGTTATGGCCAAAATAAACTTTAGCAACCAAATAATCTGAGAATTAGTTTTGTCCCTAAGCAAAGCAAATATATGCAATCTGTGTCCTAACTGGCAAGACTTTGAGCATTACCAAATCCCATCCATTGGCCAAGAGGTTGCTAGAGGCAGATGCTGCCACTTGGGCAAAAGTCATTCCTGATGCATGATAGAATTACTGAGTGAAACTGGATTTTAATCCTATGAACTGTCAGTATAAATCAAGATTGACTTTGAGCACTTGCAAAATAACTTTGAGCAGTAGAAATAACTTTCAACCTTTCTTGATTTTTTCATTGGGATTCCACCATTAAGTCTTTAAACTTATACCAATGACATATTTACCCACAAAGTACAATGTACTTTTATTACTTAATGATAAAATAACCATACAATATAGGTATACACAAAGCACCAGGTTTTCTATTCTTGAAATGCAACTAAATTCATAAGTAGCTAATCTACCATCTTTACAAAGTTGTCAAAGTATCAAATGGTGTATTATAATGCTTAATTAGTTTTAGTGTATTATAAATGTGTATTGAATATACTGTATATATTATTTAGTATTTAATATTTGAAGTTACTTCAGTATTCTACAAAAGTCTGCAGATTTTTAAAAAAGTGTTTAAATTAATAGATTGATCAATAAAGTTTATTTTGGATCCTAAAATTATGCAGACCTTAATGCATAATAAAACCTGAATTAGTATTTATGTAGGACATAATTGTCCCATGTGCTTCATATACCTTACTTTATTAATTCTTTCACTAGTCTTGCAAAATAGTTATTTTCACAGGGACATATTGGTTATATTTGCACCATGTAACATGCTCATTTAAAAATAAAAGGTGCAATAAATTAAATAAATAGCAAACTCCTAATTGTGGTGTTCTTTAGAATGTAATAAAATAAATAAAACAAGGCATAAATAAACAGAAGAACCATCACAAATATCAGTCCAGTACAGAATCCAGCAGGTTCTGACAGGTTCTGGAGAACCAGTGCTGGAAATTTTGAGTAGTTCAGCGAACTGGGAGCGAACATTTTGAGTAGTTCAGGCTGGCCTCAAAGTGTGGTGGGAATTGAGATTTTGCAATATCCTTCCCCTAGAGTGGGGAGAGAATGGAGATTTTGCAATATCCTTTTCCTGGAGTGGGGAGGGAATGGAGATTTTGCAGTATCCTTCCCCTGTCACACCCACCAAGCCACGCCCACCAAGCCACACGCACAGAACTGGTAGTAAAATGTGGATTTCACCACTAGTCCAATAGCAGCAACAGCTAAAAAGAGCATTGTAAAACATGAAAGAGATGTTTTCTTTCTAACCAAAGAGTAATATGAACTCACTTTGGAGCCAAAAATCTGTGTCGATTCCTTTGTAGTTATATAAATTTTGCCTTCTAAAAATTGCTTCTAGAATTATAGTCACAGTGATTATATTGTTACATTTTAAAAACAACAAGAAAAAAAATCCAGATAAACAGGAAAATATAACCAAATGTTAGCTTGCAAACATAAAAGAATCATGCCTGAAGAATGAATAAGAGAACAAAAGTTCGTTAACACCATGCAATTTACAGCCACTGGATTTAGAATGGTGGTTGGGGTTCCCCAGGAACACACTCATAATACACATTGGTTCTTGCAATCATTACATCAGTTATGGTAAAGAAACAGGAAGGACTAAAAGTGCAAAAATTAGATCACTGCTCGATGAATCCCACCTCCCCAAACTACAGTCTTTCCTTGTTCCTTCCTCAGTTTAAATTTAATAAAAACATGCAACAGAAAAGATTGCTTAATGCAATTTGTACCGCACTACGAAACCAGTTAATGCAGCTTGGGGTTACATTCCACTTAGTTGCCACAATTGGTGTGTACATGATGTGTATTGCAGCTGTGATCTCTGTTAGATTACAGCTCCGAGGGAGGTAAAAAATCAATTCATGGAAAAGGGCCAGGAGCTTATCCAAACCCATTTAAACGTGTCAGATTACCATCTGCAAAAAGATAGGTGTAGAACTAGGTTTTGGAATTAATCTCCAGGGCAAACTACTGGTTGGGGCAATGGATAATCAGGACTCTAGTCAATTAATTAATTTAAAACCTGCCTTTATTATTTTATAAATAAGTCGGCAAACATACCTAATATTCCTTCCTCTTCCTATTTTCTCCACAATAACTGTGTAAGGTGGGTTGGGCTGACAGAGAGTGACTGGCCCAAAGTCACCCAGTGGCTTTCATTGCCTAAGGCAGGGTTAGAAGTTATGGTATCCTGGTTTCTAACCTGGTGCCTTAACTGTGATACCAAAATAGCTCTGCTTATGCAAAATATACCCAATGCAAAATTGGAAAATAATATTTTTATCCAGTATGGATGTCAACGTTTGACATTATGTGGGTAATGAAACTGAAAAATTACAGAAGTGAGAAAGAAAGCTTATATTGAGATGTGGCTGGGGATGTTTACTTATTTTTATATGCATAACTGACATTTCCCTGGCAATTCTAAATGACATGTCTGCAGTCTGACCTATGATATATTAAAAAACAAAAAAATCAAAGAAAGGGAGTTACAAAAAAAGGGGAAACAGACAACAACAACAACAAAATTAAGGAGCTCAAGCAACGACAACAAAAAACAGCTATAGGAAAAAAGTAATTTCTGACTTTCTCCAATATAGATTTTAAAAACTACAAATCAGCTGATCTTTTGAATTAGAATGAACCATAACAAACAGTATTTCTATCATATCAATGTAATCAGTCATATAGAGCAATGATTTCTCTTAGTTGGTTCTGGACACAGTACCATCTAAAAACACATTTTAACTGCTACTTTTAATAATAGCCATTTACATTAATATTATTCCAAGTTTTAAAAAACATTTCCAACAAATGTGAAATGCTTCACATGATGTCTCTCGTTCTTACAAGAGTCCTGTACGTATTATTCCTATATTGCCAGCAGAGTAAAGATGTTCTGAGGCTTACAGTACAGGTAGTTCTCGACTTACAAGCACAATTGAGTCCAAACTTTCTGCTGTTAAGTGAGACATTTATTAAGTTAGTTTTGCTCCATTTTACAACTTTTCTTGCCTTACTTGTTAAGTGAATCGTTGCAGTTGATAAGTTAGTAACCTGGTTGTTAAGTGAATCTGGTTCTCCCATTGCCTTGCTTGTCAGAAGATCCCAAAAGATGATCCCATGATCTTGGGACACAGCAACGGTCATAAATATGAACCAGTTGCCAAGCATCTGAATTTTGATCACATGATCCTAGGGATGTTGCAAAGTTCGTAACTGTGAAAAACGTTCATAAGTCACTTTTTTCAGTGCCGTTGTAACTTTGAACAGTCACCAAACAAACTTTTGTAAGTTGAGGACTACCTGTACATCTTAAACCAACAAGTGAATTCATGGAAAAGATAAAATTTAAACTGGAGGCTTTCTGCATCATTACAGACTATTTACACTGAGGTACATTTTTTCCTTTGATGAATAACTGGAAAAATATTTCACTTATACACTCAAGAGTGCTTTACTTTCAAACTGCATTTACGTAATGAAGTAAAGCATGCTTTGTTTGCCCACAGTTTAGATAACAAATTACAGACAGTTCTCTACTTACAAACGTTTGAGTTACGTCACAAACTTTCACTGATAAAAACATACCTGACTGCAACTCCAGCCTAGAAGATTCTGGAAGGCAGGAAAAAGTAGGAAAGTGTTAGTTTGCAGCATGCTGGATATGTGTGTTTGGCGGCAGTCAAATGTTGGGAGGCTGAGTGTATGCTGTCTTGGACACTAAGATGCCCGGTGTATTTGCTGATTGCATGCATGGTGTTAGTTTGTGGTGTTCTTCCTTTGTATCATGACTGTGAATTTCAGTATGTCTGAAATGAAATGCAAGTGTTACTTATGAGAGGTAAGAATTGTGCTGTATTTTTTATACTTGGTTGGATTTATGAACAAAATGCACTTACGAACAGCCTCTTGGAACATAATTTCTTCATTAATGGAGAACTGTTGGTACAATGTCTAGTTTTATACAACATGCTTAAACTGACACGATTATGGCTTAGCTTAAATTGTGAACTCATTCTTCATGAGCAGGAATAACAACTGATTCTTATTAGAGTACAAACTCCCACAACTAGTTGCTCTTACAACATTAGCTAGTTCTAATTCCTGAAACTATGAATGAAACAATAAATCACCACTAACCTGTTTCACGTTAATTCATGTGAAAAGTGACAGTTTTGCTTCTTGTTTATATTTTATTTCATTATATACTTTGGAATTGGTGGAGAAATCTAAGCACAGCAATTCATTTACTCTGTTACGTACTATTTCTTAAACTACCTCCAAACAAATAATCCCATTAAATTAAATTTAGGGCAGGTGGGGCTTTATTGGGGATGAAGGCTTACCTCCGGTTTTCAAGCTCTTTATTTAATTGGCCT
This sequence comes from Pseudoxenodon macrops, assembly GCA_032467955.1. Taxonomy (NCBI): domain Eukaryota; kingdom Metazoa; phylum Chordata; class Lepidosauria; order Squamata; family Pseudoxenodontidae; genus Pseudoxenodon; species Pseudoxenodon macrops. The sequence goes on from JANHFT010009118.1 coordinate 293,309, forward strand.
TTGGTGTTTTGTAGCATTCAATACACCTCAAGGAAATGAGAGCAATAAAATAACATTATAAACAGCAAGAACACTGGGGCATTTTTCACTCTCATCTGAGACCATCCTTTGGCAACTTGAGCACAGCTGACTCCCAGGAAGGCCCAGAAAAAAATTATATATATATATATATATATATATGTTTTCGTAGGTTTTCACGGGTATAGGTATGCAAGTCCTGGCGTATTCGGGTCTTTTCCCGTGTAAGATTACACGGGAAAAGACCCGAATATGCCAAGACTTGTCAAGTCTTCCAGCCTTAAACCAGAGGTTCTGTCAGTGGCTCTGTGTGCGCTGCTATCTTGGATTTTGCTTCTGTGCATGCGCAGAAGCTAATTTTTGACTGCCGTGTGTGCGCTCCCTCATGTGCTTTGCCCGTGTGCTCGAGGCACGACCTTGAGCGAACCAGCAGTAAGAAGATTCAGAACCTACCTCCGCCTTAAACCTGTTCATATAAAGACTTTCTGCTGCTGTGTTGTGGGACAATCACACAAGTGTAAAATACTCATTTCTGGATTATTTTGTGCTTTAATGTCTGCACCCTAAGGTACAGCATGAAAAGGACAATAAGTGTGAGTGCCACATGCAAAAGTCAATTGCCCTAGAAATTATATTTTTCTTCAACCCTAGTAGTGGAGCATAAGGTCAATAGGCTAATTTAGAAAAGGTAAAGGTAGTGTTCATTCCCCAGCATGTGACACCTGGACACTAACCTTATTTTGCTCAGTAATATTTCAGCCTTGGACCATGCACACATCTTTTACTGGCATCCTTGTTCAAAACTATGTTATTTTTCACTTTAAAAAGGTTAAGAAAATTGCCAGAGCAAGTCCTACTAAGTCTACATAGAAGCAGAATAACAGAATAGGAAAGTTGGAAGGGACCTTGGGGGTCTTATAGCTCAGCCTCCTACCCAAACAGGAGATCCTATACCATTCCAGAAAATGGCTGTCCAGTCTCTTCGTAAAAGCCTCCAGTGATGAAGCATCCATAGCTTCTGAAGGCAACCCATTCCACTGGTTAATTATTCTCACTGTTAGGAAATGTTTCCTGAGTTCTAGGTTGCTTCCCTCCTTAATTAGTTTCCATCCATTGTTTCTTGTCTGGCCTTCTGGTGCTTTGGAGAATGTGTTGACCCCCTCTTCTTTGTGGCAGCCCCTTAGATATTGGAACATGGTTATCATCTCACCCCCCAGTCCTTCTTTCCACTAGACTAGACATACCCAATTCCTGCAACCGTTCTTCATGTTTTAGCCTCCAGCCCCCAAATCATTTTTGTGCTCTGTTCTTCACTCTTCCCAGAGTCTCAAGTGTGTGTGCATACCAAAGCATTCTTAACTACAATGAATTGAAAGAGTTTTATCAGTTATCTTGGAGTCTGTCTTGGTCATATCTTTCTAATTTACTAGTTTGTTTGCCTTGCTCCTTTGGATGCCTCATGCTTCATATTGATGTATATTTGAATCCGGAATTTTCTTTTCCCATTTCTAGTATTGTTAGCTTAAAAGTGGGAGAAGGCTACACTTAGAGGAGATAAGAGGGTGTCATCATGTATCAGAGTTGCTCCATATTTTTAAGGGGAATTTTAAAAAGAAGTATTTTAAGGTTTACAATAAATGTGGGGAATAACCATCAAAGCACTTTTAGGTCTCATTGCTTTCGGGGACGGTGAAAACGTGCTTAATCATTATGATTAATCATTATGATCAGACAAGAGTGTTTCGCTGAATTGTGCCCTTGCATTTTTCAAAAAAAGGATTGACAAGCTCAGGAGGTTTCAAGGAATTAAGCCATTTAGACACAATGGAGAATTATTGGCTTTATAAAAAGCAGGGCAAAAGAAGGTTAACAGTAAGCGTTACAGCAAGCGTTCATTTCCAGCCCTTGCCATAAAACTAATTAACAACATCACTAATAATAAATCAGGTTTTAAAATCTTGAGGCCTAGCGTGATCCTTCCACAGTGTCTCTGTGATCCATCAAGAGCTCCAGGCAGAAGACAATTGACCTTTCCACATGAAATGAGACAAGAAAAAACGACGATGACAAGCACCATGGGAAGAAACTGTTTCTGAAGCAGAAAATTGCTCTTTCACTGTACAACACATACATCTAATTGGAGCACATTCTCCCACCAGCAGATTCACACCAGGAGAAGTAGGAACTGCTCCCCTCATATTCTTGAGAGGGTATTTCCTAGACTGAAGTTGGATGTGTCAAATTGTTTTCTGGATCTTTGTGATAAGCTCAGTGTGCAGACAGACCCAGTCGTCTTTTTATCACACTCCAGGCTCCAGTTTAGGGCCAACAAACAGCCAGGCCTGGTGGGTTGAAGATCTCCCCTGTCTGTCACCCTGGCAACAAAGTCTGCCTTTAATCTTCCCCCTCTTCATATTGTTTAGATGCTGGCCTTTCAATCAACTTTACGGGGAACTTACGGTAATTCTTTGGAGAAATCTAGTGGGACTCCTGCAGAAATGTACTTATTTATTTATCTTTACATTTATTTTATAGTGCTCATGCAGCTACCTCTATCCCAAAGGACTCCAGATGGCATACAGTGTCAAACAAGAGGAAAAATATAAGCATAATAATAAACAGCAAAATCAGGAGGGGTGAAAAAATACGAAATAACCACAGAAAGCCAAAATAACCCTCCTCAACTTCAAATGGAACTGTCATTCCTAAATGCTATTTATGGCTTATTTAGTGTAAACATTGGTATTATATGCCTCCAATACACAGGATGCATGACCATTTGTCTTATTCAACTTAGATACCACCCAACTCTAGCTGACTCCAGGCAGCTTCCGACATAAAACAAATGACTAATATATAACAAATACATACCCAGATGGCAGCAATGCCAACAAAACAAACATTTCACACCCTCAAAGTTCTCTAACAACCCTTGGGAGAAAAGATTCCTTTCTTTAAGGCCCTCTGAAATATGAACAGGATGGCAACTCCACACATGTGAAGGAGAACCTCATTCTAGAAAAGAGGCACCATGACAGAGAAGACACACTTCCTGGGTCCCCATAAATGACAATGAAACTCACAATGTGCCAGGCCTGCCAGTGTGTGCTAGCTAGACAAGCACCATGGGAGATAGGTGCCCCCCCCCAAAAAAAATCAAGACCTATGTTTTATAAGTCATGATCAGCATCTTGAATTGCACTCGGAAGCAAACTGGCAACCAATGCACCTCTAAAGCAAGTGTGTTACATGGACATATTCAGGGATGCATACCATTCCTGGATTTTGGGCCAGTTGGAGCTTCTGGGTGGTCTTCAAGGACAGCCCTACATTGTGTGTCTTGAAATAGTTTTGCTGTGAAGTGACTAGGGCATGAAAGACTGCCTAAAAGGCCTCCCAGTCTAAGAAAACAATTCAAAAACAAAATTTTAATCAATTTAAAAATCATAATGACATAAATTCTCTTATGTTTGCTGCTGAGTACAATTCAGAATGTTCACCACATAAATAGAACATTTTTTATTTTTCTAGGCCAAAGGTGGGGGACTATGGCCCCTTTATGACTTGTGGACTTCAACTCCCAGAATTCCTGAGAAAGTACAAGTAATAAAAGAGCCATAGTTTCCCACTCCTGTTTTAGGCCAAACAAGTGATTAATTGGTATTAACTTATTTGGTTTAATTGTAATCAAATTGTCTTTAACATCAAGAAGTGAACTCTCATAAACAATATTTCTCTCAGCCAAAGTTGAGTTTAAGAAATGGAATCCATTATATTTATTATTGATGGATTTGTAGGGATTGATACTCATTGAAGTCCAAAGACACTTAGTGATTAGAAATAGTCACATAACACTCAACAAGACAATAAACTCCAATGAAAATACATATTTTTAATATGAAATAAAAAACAAAAAACCGGCAATAATAGAATAATAAACTGATGTGTAATGTCATCCATCACAGATTCCTCAAAATAAATTAAACAAAAAAGATTTTTTTATTTTGACACAAAATAATGTATATTACTCCCAAACTAGAAGGGCAGGATTATTTTAAAAGATGGGATTGTGTTTCCTAGGAGACTCAGATTCTATTCAATCTTTCATGAAATCTATGGGACCAGAGGGTGAAGAAATCTGTGTGTTCTTTTATTTATTGCCACTTAAGAAAAATTCAGGCTTGCCTGCTACGTTCTAAAATCTGGTCTCCTGGCCAGAAAAAAATGCAAGGTGTCAATTTTGGAAATCATTCTGTCCAATATCCTAAAGCTATAAAGGCAGAGAACTTCCCCAATCATTCATTTGCAATATGCAATTATTTGCATTAATGTCTCAGTCTTTTCAAATTTTTGTGCCTGCTTATGTAACTAAGATTTCAGAGATGACGCTCCCTACCGATACACCAACTATTTTGGTTTTTCAGATGACAGCTAAAGGTCTCATTTATGGGAAGCTATAATTCTTGCTGACTGGACGTTTAGCAGTTTGAGACCCAAGTACCGCATGAAGGGGTGAGCTCTCATTCCTGCCCCAGCTCCTGCTAACCTAGCAGTTCAAAAGCATGCAAATGCAAGTAGATAAATAGATACCATTTCAGTGAGAAGGTAACAAGTGTTCTGTGCACTGCAGCATATAGTCATGCCAGCCACATAACCACAGAAGCATCTTCAGACAATGCTGGCTCCCTCAGCTAGGAAATGGAGATGAGCACCTCCCCATAGAGTCAGACACGACTGAGTATCCTTTACCTTTCTTATAATTCTTGGTAGCTATAATTCTGTGGAAAAGAATTTTGACCTTAACAGCTAGAAAAAAAATATACTTCACCAAATGAAGAACTAAAAATATTTGCAGACAAATTTACTCTCTACACATGCAAGGCCTAACATTCATATCAGAAACCTGACCATCTATCAACTCCTTTTCCCCCCTATCCAGAGTATTTGGAAAAGCAGACATGCAACTGTACTGAATTTTGTGGTGGTTTGATAGAATTGTTGTTAGCCTAATGAAAGTACTGCTTTTATAAATTTGGGGCATATTTCAAGGATGGGGTGCTGGGGATTTGCAGGGGTTCAGGAGAACCTCTAGCTACGATTCTGTTCAGTTTGGAGAACCCCCAAATCCCATTCCTGGCTGGTCTCGCCCCGCCCTGCCCACCCCAACCCTCCCAGGAGTTCCCATGCAGGCCATTTTGGATGCAGGTAAGTTCAGGCACGCACGGAGGCTCAGGGAGGGCGAAAAATGGGCCTGCCGGAATTTCAGGGCCTCTGGAGCCTGGGGAGGCTGTTTTCACCCTCCCGGAGCCTGAAGGAAAGCCTCCAGAGCCCAGGGAGGGCAACCTCACCCCCATCCCCCATGGTGCAGGAGGCCAACTAGGCCATGACCACGCCCACCTAACAACCAAGCAGAGAACCCCTTGCTAAAAATTTTGAAGCCCACCCCTGGCATATTTATGTATGCATTCATATGTACATGGTTGGTTGGTTGATTGGTTGGTTTTTGCCAAGGAACCTGCTAAGAATTCAAGTGTTATAAAATAAAAACAAAAAAATTAGACCTGCCTAGAAAAAAGCAAGTCAGTTGTCCAAGTTGCAGATTCCAAAAAGGAGAGCTCTGGGCCGTGCTGCCTGTTGTGTCCCACAAATTATATCTGAAGTAGTTTATGGCATAATAAATGTGTTAGCCACAAGATGTTTTGATATCCTTGATTAAAAAAAAAAAAGACAGAAAACATGGGAAGAAATTACTGTTAGCAGTTGTCAAAATGGGTGATATAAAGCAAAGCACTTGTCCGTATCACACAGACGCACACATCCATACACACAAGCATCTGCGTTAGAATCTGCTGTATTTGTAATTTTGTGGGGGTACTTTTAAGAGCCTTTGAAAAATCTGAATGAGCTCAGTATCCTAAAAAGATTGAGAACCATTGTCTTACATTTTAAACATTCCTCTGGACATTTTACTGTCTTTTTTTTACTCAATAAATAATTGTAATTGAGGGCTTTTCTAAAAAAAAATTAAAGATTTCCTGTGTTAATTTGAAAGTGTTTATTGCTATGATCCTTTGGCTATTATGTGTGCTCAGATTTGTTTATTTTTGTGTGTTGGCTTTCTTCTCCTAAAGGTGTTAAAAGAAAAGCTCAGGCAGGCACTTAAAAGTACATGAATTTTATGACTGGGAAAACTGTTTGGTTCAGGCAAAGTCCAGCTCATGGTTTATCTTCATGGATTTAACTTTTGTTCTTTTTAGAATACCTAACTGTAAAAAAAATAGTTCCAATCAAAGCTGTATCAACAATCCTGAAGTTCAGTCACATTAACGCTAATGCATAATCACTAATTTCTTCATTGTTTTAACTCTACCTCCTTTTCTAAATACGAAGATATTTAAAATATATGTTTTTTTAAAAATCAAATGCTTACGCAAAGTATCACAGCAACCAATTATAAAACAGTCTCTGTGGTTTCTTTCTTTTTTTTTTAAATAAAATTTGCAAGGGCAAAAGTCTTCCTTGAAGATTTGGTTTCCTTTAAGAAATTCCATGATGAAGAAAAAAGTGCTCTTAGAAATAATTTGTTTTATTTGTCAGAAAACCTCCCTGCCATATTTTATGCCTGGGGGATTACCTAATTGACAGCAAATTTTCAATTACACATGTTTTATTTTGCTTTAGAAATGTTGAGTTGTATACATAATTGCCTGTATTCCACAGTGGCAGAATTGAGAAACAAGCTTATTAGTACTTGTGATATTGATCCTGAAACATAAACAGATGTAAACATCAGGTATCACAGGATTGAATTGGGAATTCTGGAGTTGAAGTCCACATATCTTAACATTGCCAAGTTTGAGAAGTACTGGTTTATAATGTACACTTGTTTTTTGTATTTGCACTTTTGTTTTTGCTTTGTTTTGTTTGTACACTTATTGTTTGTTATGCACCAGAGACAAATTCCTTGCATGTCCAATAACACATGGCCAATAAAGTGTTCTGTTCTGTTCTGATCTTGTTCAGTTCAGTCCAGTCCATTCATGAGCTTCTTTTCTGTAGTTTCCTTTTATGCAGCTGGACATGTCTATCATGTTATTATTTATTCCCTCAGTCTTCTTTTCTCCAGATTATCAAAGTTTAAACCTTCATGCTGTTCCTGTATCATCTTTGTTGTCTCTTCTGACTGTTCTTAACCTTTCAATATCCTCCTGGAAATGAGATGCTCACAACAGTACACATTACTCCAAGTGTAAACCCAGTGCTGAGTAGAGAGGAACAAGGTGTCCCTAGATTTTGGTCACTAAAGTTTGACTTTCTGTTGAAACAATATTTATCTGTCTCTTTTTAAGTCTGTCTCAGGCTAGAAAGCAAGAAGAACAAAAACATGAGAATATCATAATTTATCCAGCCCCCAAGATTTATTTTCTTTATGGATATATAATTTTTTTGTTATCAAAGTGAACGTGTTACCTTTGGTGGAGAAAAATATACTTCTATAATTAAGGACACTTTTGCAGTGGAAGCAACATCTGTCCCAAACACAATCTTTAAGGGAAAGGTGATAGAAACTTTCTGCTTTTAGTTCAGTTAAAATGCTAAGAGAATTGATGCTGAGGTGGACTAAAAAATTTAAAATTAGCAAGTGTCTAAAAGGCACAATAAAAAGCTGAATGAATAAATAATCCTGTATTTGATGATGTTGCCTGGAATATCTAGCAACCTCTGCAATTATAAAATGATTACATTTTTAAGTACCATTGACTCATCATTGTTTAGATTGCAAAATGGCAATAATCTAGAAATAAACCTCTAACTTTAGATGACCTGGCCCTCACTATCTGTCATGTGAATACACTGTGCCCCAGGCTCTTTTAATTGTCCTATCTCTCACATAACAAACCGCTTAGAGGGGGCTGTAAAGCACTATGAAGCGGTATATAAGTCTAAGTGCTATTGCTATTGCAAAGATTTACAGAGCCCTTTAAAAGATAGGATTATGGCATAATTTTAGCAGATCCAGAGAGTTGATCCGTCAGCCATTATATTGCAAAATAATTATGTAATTATGACCTATGTAAATAAACCAAGGCATCCCCATTATAGTAATGATGTAGAGGCTGTTTGAATGACCTTCCTGCCTTCTTCTGTTGGTCCTGAATTTGCCACTCTAAAAGCTTGCACAAATCTTATGAAAGCAATGTAGATTTTCCTTAGCCATACTCTGCTTGGGAAAGGCAAAAGCCAACTAAACACCAACACTGAAAAGTAGCAAAACACACCTTTATTCTCCCTTCCCCCCTTCTCTTTTAACTTTATGCCTTCCCCAAAATCTTCTTTATTTTCCAGGACAAATGTCATTAACATACATCTTCCTCAATTACTGAACCAGTGCACCCTGGGGGGATGCAATTAACACTAATTTCCTTGGAGATCTGAGTTTTAAGTTTGCCTGAACTACTGAAGGAGTCTGAGGAGAAGTTTTGAGTATAAGTGTATGTGGTTGACAAGACAGGCAGATAAAGTCCAGAGCAGGTTATTGGAACAAATCTTTAGGATCAAGCTTCCATATTGGAGTTGTACAAATCCTGATAAACACTAGATGACTTTGAAGAGTCAGAGTCTGTCTCCCGATGTCTGTCATGTAATAGTCCTTTGGATTGTTGAAATCCAGATCTGGTAGCCCTTCTCTTAGAGTGCAAAGGACAGGGTCAGGAATGAGTCTATTAACCAGTTACTTACCAATAGTTCTGTAATTCATGCATTTGGTCAGAGGACACGCAAAAAAAGCATTTCTGTTTCCCCAGATATTACAGGTAGTCCTCGACTTACAACCACAATTGAGCCCAAAATTTATGTTGCTAAATGAGACATTTGTTAACAGAGTTTTGCCCAATTCTATGACCTTTCTTGCCACATTTGTTAAGTGAATCACTGAAGTTATTAAGTTAGTACAATAAGAAGATTGTTAAGTGAATCTGGTCCCCATTGACTTTGCTTGTCGGAAGAGTACAAAAGGTGATCACATGACCCCAGGACACTGCCACCATCATAAATATGAATCAGTTGCCAAGCATCTGAATTTTGATCATATGTCCATGGGGATGCTGCAACGGTCGTATGTGTGGAAAATCTTTGGGTGCCTTTGTAACTTCAAATGTCCACCAAATGAAGTCAAGGACTCTACCTGCAATTGTACAGACATGATCATCATACAACTACAAGAAAGAGTCCTCATGCTTTAAATACTACAAAAAGGTATTATTACCTCAAAGCATATCCCTTCTGCCCAGACAGTAGTACTTGCATTCACATATTGTATTAAGCCACAATATAGTCAGCTTTTTCAGCTTAGTACAGTCTGTGAACACAACTAACTACGACTTACCTAACATACCAGGTTTTAGCAAATTCAGAATTTGCACAAAATTAATTGCAATGGAACAAGCTCACAAGATTACACTTACTGCTGCATTTTGCAAACTCTTCTGCCAAAAAGACTACTTCTCTTAACAGAGAAGGTCAGTCTGGCAAGAAGAACACATATTTCCCATGCAAGAAGCATGGGTGAAATCCAGCAGGTTCTGGAGAACCGGTAGCGGAAATTTTGAGTAGTTCAGAGAACCAGCAAATACCACCTCTGGCTGGCCCCAGAGTGGGGAAGGAATGGGGATTTTGCAGTATCCATCCCCTGCCACACCCACCAAGCCACATCACATCCATTAAGCCATACCATGCCCACAGAACCAGTAGTAAAAAAAATTGGATTTCACCACTGCATAAAAGAGCCATCTCTGATCTGCATGCATGTATTCTTCTCTCAGGGGACTCCAGATTGGTAACTTTAAGATTTCAACTCCCAGAATTCCTCAGCCACAAAGCTGAGGTTAGAGACCCTTGTTCTCTCTCTCTCTCTCTCTCTCTCTCTCTCTCTTTGTTTCTATTTCTTTTGTGCACTTCTGCTTTTTCTCTTTCTGATTATTCAGTAACAGTAACAGTTGGAAGGAACCTTGGAGGTCACTTAGTCCAATGTCCTGCTCTCGTAGGAGACCTATCCTATTTCTGATAAATGGCAGCCCAATCACTTTTCAAAAGACTCCAGTGATGGGGCACTCCTTGCGTTTTCTTGCAATTGTAATTCTAATTACATTCTAAAACCCTAACCCTAACCCTAATCCTAATTATAATTGTAATTACAATTCTCACAATTGTAATTCTTAATAAAATTACTATTAAAAAGTTAAAGGTAAATTCACCAGTGAGATTGCCTATTATAACATATCAGAGAAGATGTCGTTTATCTAATATACTTTCAAGCCAATGCGGAAAATAACCCATCCAAACTCCACAAGATTGCAGAAGCACACATTATTACAAGAGAATTTTCATGAAGTATGTTGAGGAATAACTAAGGCTGACGGTAAGTGCTTTGCTAAGAATCAGAAGTTCTTTCAAAGCATTGAAAAGCAACGTAGCAGGAGTTATGGAGTTGCCTAGTAAATTGCAGAAATACAACAACTGGCTAGAGTAGTTTTACCTTGAATGGTTGAAGTTAAATTGTGCAAAGTATGTATAAGTATCTGTTTCCTCTTCCCACTTCAGTTCTCTGAATTCCAGGCTCTTAAAAAAAAAAGCTGAAATATTTGGAGCAAAATTCATCTAATCTTCATAAAATTTGATATGCCTCTAGAGGTGACCTACACCAAGCTACATGTTTCTAAAAGTTTACATTTTATTAATGAGTAGTACAGTTTACTAGATTGTTCAGAGTTTAAAAAAAGTGAATGGGCTATGTAGTTCATACTATTAATATACTAGTAAATTTAAAATATTTATTTATATCCTTCAGGAACTCAAAACTTTTCACATGGGATTTTTTTTAAATCCACAATGCAGCAACCTACCTGTGAAGTAGGTGAGGAGAAAGAGAGTAACTAGTTCAAACATGATCCTCTAAACTTCTGTTTTGAGTCTCTCCAGTCCCAGAGCAACACATTAACTGCTATCTGACACCACCTTGGCTATCTATTTATCTTAAAGAGAGATAAAAGTGTTTAAACATCAACTTTCATTTTTTCTACATAAAATTATATTAGAGGGGAAAAAATATTTTTGAGAAAGTAAAATAATTGAGTGAACAGGCTGTAACTAGATAGATAAATAAAGAACTTTACTCTTCCTTAGAACTACAGAAAAAAACAATTGCTACCAACCTGCCTTCCATTGAGGACCTGTATACTTCACGAATCAAAAAGAGGACTGTGAAAATTGTTACGTCGGGTCAGAGTGAGGAGGCAGGACATGCAGGCAGTATAAAAGAAAAGGTTTATTTCAACTCTGGTAAAAGACACCAGCTGGTGTGCCAGGCAGCTCCTCTTATATGGGAGCTATCAGGTGTTTTCAGCCACTGACACCTGCCTTGGAGAATGGACTAATGATGGGGGAAGTCGTACATCATGACTTCTCCTTCATCAATATTCAACAAAAATATCTACAGACTCCTCATATCCTGGACATAAATTGTTTCAACTCCTACCCTCAAAACAATGTTATAGAGCATTGCAAACCAAGACAACTAGACACAAGAACAGTTTTTCCCCGAACGCCATCACTCTGCTAAACAAATA
>JANHFT010009119.1:6296-19318 GCA_032467955.1 Pseudoxenodon macrops
TTGCTTCTTGCAACTCATACATCCGGTAGCTCTTCTTTTAAGTCTTCTGGGAGGGTCCAACCTCTCCCAGCCTTACTCCCGAGTAGCCCTTTTCCTTTGCAGCTGCTCTTGTCTTCTAGCAGCTCTGTGCATTCACGCATTAGAGACTGGCACCCCGGGCCCCTATGCATCACTGCTATCAGACCCCGCAGGCTTCGGCACACCAGTCACAGATGGCCCTGGCCCCATCTCTGCCTCTGATGCAGAGACCCCGTTCGAGTCTTCCCTAGACTCCAGAGCTAACCCATAGTCCTCTCCGCTGTCCGACTCATCTGCCAGCTCTGCAGGCTGCCAGTGGACCACAACAAAGTGGACCACAACAAAGGGTATGGCTATCTGATGAGAGCTAAATAGCTTGAAATAGTTCTATGCTAGTCTCCCTTTATTCATTTCTCTGTAAAATATAAATTTAACAAAACCAAGAATACTAACACTACCTTAATGGTAAGGTTACAATACAGAATCTTGCAAGTCTGAAAGCATTCCTTCCCTCCTTGCCTTTATGTTCCAGAGAACTAGGAAGGATCTCTTCTGAGATACTTTCTCAAATTACATTGATGGTTTGGACTCACATTTTATTTGTTAGCATATTGTCTAGGCTGGGGTTCTTCCTTCTGTCTCTCAAAGTTATCCTCACTGTCCAATGCAGATCCTGACTAACATTTCTGTTTTCTTGGCAGAGATTTGGGGAAGTCTATATTCAAGAGGGATTTATTAACAGGCATTAGAGGCCAGTGAAGCGGAGTCTCTTTCTGGTGGTTTTGTTATTGTGCTTAGTTATTGTGCCATTTTATATTTTGTATCTTAAATTTATTTAGTGTGTACGTCTTCCTGATATTTATGTTTTTTTACTATTTGAGTTTTGTTGTTGTACTCTGTCATATTGTTTGAATGGGGTAGGCCTATAAATCTAGTAAATAAATAAATGACAGGAGTTACAGTATATGTTATAAAAATGGGGGAAAAAACTTTAGAAAATGAAGAGGGACACCAGAACTGTGGTGCAAAGAGCTTTTTAGGGTCATCAAGAGGTTTATTATAGTCTACTGGAATGGATAGCTGATATTCAAGTCATATGACAATCTGTTTTAAAGCTCTTTTCAAAAGCTCTTTTCAAGTATTTTTGAGAAGAAGAGAGAGCTTGAGAGAATTACATTTAAAGTCCCCTTCATACATCTTTAGATTTTATCTATGGATTTTGTTCTTGAGACTATGATTAACTCCTTGTTTAATCTTGTATCCTAGTTACAGGGTAATCCTATTGAATGCAATGGTTTCAAGGTTAAACAGACTTAAATAATGTTATGCTATTAGTTATAATAACTCCCTAACATCCTTTCCCATTATCTTTAGAGCAGAAAGAAATGGATTTGTTTTTTTAATTTCCAGTACCAGTATGTTATTAACTATTGTTCTTTGGTAATAATGAGCATCTTGAAATCAAAGATAGGAAATCTTTTTCAGGCTACCTGTATTCATTCCTGCAGTAAAATTCCCCCTCTCCATTTTACAGAACACTCCAGCATCTGAGTGGAAATTACTTTGAGCTATTCAAATCACCACATAGGTGAGTTGCTCAAATTTGAGTGACAACTCCAGTTGGAGTTATCAAAACTTGGTATATTGCTCAGGGTTGTCCATCCCTGATTTAGGTCATAGGACTGCCTAGGTTCTTTGAGGTATTTTTGGGTTTCTCCATGGACTAATTGTGACTATTGATAGAAATAACTGGATTACAGTATTGTGTTTTTGGTCATAGGTGAACCTAACACAGTATCCCTGAGGCTTCAGAAGATGGGAAACTCCCTAAAAGGCACCTGGACTTTTATGAAATTCTGTTCATGGGGGAAAAAAACCCCAAAGCCCTCACACAACAACTGTCTTCTCATCCTGCTTCAGGCAATCAATTGAAGTTATGAAAAATGACATTTGATTACTGTGTCATTAGTCCAGGTTGCATAACTGCAAAGGTTATTGTTTCTGCTGGTCCAGTCTTTAAGACTCGCTCTCTTATTTGTCTTTGCGATAACCTCTTGGGGCAGCAAATTCCTAAGCTTTACTAGATTTTGGATAGAAACATTTCCTTTTAAGGATAGGCTCACATGACTAAAAATGCAGCTCTAGGCACACTTAATCAAGCCCAAGGTATACTGACTTCTGAGTAAGCAGACACATGATTGCAGCAAAAGTTATGGTTATTATGAAAAAGGAAAAATAAGAATGTAAAGCTGCTTACCCCAAACAGAACAAATACCAGCCTACTTATGGTCCTTTCCTAGTAATTTTGAAAATTGATTTCTACCTGAATCACTCATCATTTTCTCACACTATTCATGAAATCACATAAATTGTGGGGGGGAAAAAGAATATGAAAATATCATGTTCAGGTACATTTTTTCAATGATTGAGACTAATATGTACATATTTATCAATCCATCTATTTAAAGTACATGTAAAAATGTTAGCAAATGATATGGATTCAATAAATTTTAAGGGTGCCTAAAAACACCCCAATATTCAGGGCAAAATTACTGAATTGGGCTATGCATTCCTGGAAGTTTTCAACAGTTCACTTTAGGACATCCATAATAATATAGTTTCAAAGTATACGTTGTGTTCTGTATGCCCTGGTAAAAATAATGCCATAGTAACAATTTCTTGAGGATATGAGCATGTGATAGTCTACAGAAGACTGCTAGTGGTGTTTAGACTTGCATTCAGAAATAGCCCAAGTTTACCTGGTTAGAGTCACCAACTATCCAGCTTGTACCTGACGACTTTTAACAAGAGGAAATGTAATTGGGTTTCATTATTAAAATATTCATACCATTATTTATTTATTTAAGAGCCATGGTGGTGCAGTGGTTAGAATGTAGCATTGCAGGCTAATTCTGTATTGTTGGCTAATTCTGCCAACTGCCAGCAGTCTGATTCTGACTGACTCAAGATTGACTCAGCCTTCCATCCCTTGGTTGGTGGATGTATGGATTCAAATTTGCTTCTCTTCCTCCTCATTATTCATGATTTCCTAACGAATATCCACCTCCTCCTAAGCAAACCCAAGTTTCATTTTGCAGGTGAATGTGAAAAGTTATCCTTTTATCAAAATGTTAGTTTATATCCAAATGAAGATTGAAGCATGGGTTGAACAAACCATAATTTGCTCTTTAATTATTATATTTCTAAGCTGTCCACAGTTGCTGTATCAGTGAGATGGGCAGCATAGAAATTTAATAAACAAACAAATATCAGATTACGGCTTGCAGAGAAGTTATACAACTTTTATGAAACCATAAAGGCAAGATTCATATGTCATACTAAATTGGAGCTTGTATGAACTATTTTTTATTGAAGAAGCTAAAGTAGCCTTGTTCATCTAGAGTGCTATTCAACATACCACAGTTTACAAACCACACTGAAATCCTAATAATCATAAACCAAAACTAAAAATAATATCCCAGAATACTGTCCACATTATGATTTCAAGACATATAAGTATTCAGTTAGTATTTGAAGGAAAGTGGAATAAACAGATGGAGAAGAAACACTCAAGGCAGGGCCGGTTCGCTGCCTCCTGCGCCACGTAGGTGCATGCATGCCGCGTGGGCGCTTGCATGTGCAGTAGAAAAAATCCATTTTTTAAAAGCTGAAAACAAGGTGGCGACTCATGTGCAATGCTGGAAATTTGGCTTCTGCTAATGCGCAGAGGAAAAAAAACCCGAAAAATATTCAAACAAAAATTTTTCCCCCCAAAAAAAATCAAGAAAAAAGATGGTGGCGTCCATGGACCAGAACTGACTCCGTGACGTCACCAGCAGCCTACTACCTACTCGGTAGAACCAGTCCAAACCGGTAGGAACCCACCTCTGGCTCAAGGTCTAAATGGTGTCTGCTGATTTTTGTAAGGCCAAACCATTGTTTAATGTTCCTTTGGAACATGATTATAGTTCAGCATGATGTGCACAAGCAGGAACATGTTGCAGTGAACTTGAGATTTCGGTGCTCCTCCATCTCAGTTCTCCTGTCTTATATTTGGAAAAAGCAGTTTGCAAAGTGTCCCTAAATGAATGAATACGTTCAGATAGAACTGAGGTAGTTTGGACGTAGAACCTATGGGTAGTGGTTTGTTAGAGGTTTAGATTTCTGAAAGAGAAATAAACAGTCATTTAAAATGCATGCAGCCATCCTAAATTGGGGGGGGGGAAGTCTTAGGATATCTTAATAGATCAATTTTCAAGCACTGCATTAAAGTCGGCATGTACAACCTCTGCCATCTTGAGAGCCACTTCAGGCTATGCATAATGTGACATCTCACCTTATAAAAGTGAGGAGAGGTTGAAGGCAGCTGAAGCTTTTAAGGTGTGAAATGGATGCTTTAAGCATGTCCATTTGCTTCCTAACCCCCAGAACCCCTGCAAAGCTGCAAAACATTTGGGTGCTACTCTTTTAGGGGAAGCCTCTGAGGCACTCTTGGTGAAGTTATATTATACTTGCCCTGGGTTAGAGATTTATTTTTGTTCCTTCACATTTCGAATGGTGCACGATAGGTGAAAACGTTACGTGTCTAGAAGTTGGGTATTTCTCATTCCACCTAAGGGTTGCTTTTATCAGATTAAGGATATTCATGTCACTTGGTACTTAATCATTTTAATTAACTTGTCTATGCTTGATGTATTGTTTCCTGGCAATGACATAACATAAATATGACCACTAGTAAAAATATAAGTGGGCCTGACCAACTAAAGGGGAATTTATTTGATGATTCTTTTCTCACAGAGGCACCTAGGTACCTTTATGAAACCTACAAGCAGGGGTAGCAGTTCAACAGCCTACCCCTAATTCATTTTCCCAAACTCCAATAGCCTACAGCAGAGGTGGGTTACTAATGGTTTGGTCCAGTTCTACCGAACCATTAGTAACTTACTGGCATGGTTCAGTTGAACCGTTAGCAACCCGGGCCTGCCATGCCCTCAAGCTGGTTGCAGTGGTGCCATAGGCGCTGCCATCTTGGATTTGGAACTGTGCATGTGTGCGCGCACACGCAAAGCGCGCCCCTGAGCAAACCAACAGTAAGAAGATTTAGAACCCACCTCTGGTCTAAAAGATACTATCTCTCTCCCAGGGATAATATTTCATTGATATGATTAAAATTTATTGATAGGCTTATCCGCTTGAATTTGTTTTATTGCTTTCAAATTGTCCAAACTGAAGACCATCACAATATCTTCAGATTTTAATTGTCTACTGTTTAATTCTGCAATTTGTGAAGAAGTACTTATTTTTATTATCCTGAATTTTTTTTTCATTAGCTTTACTATTTAAGATCCATTGGAATTTTTATAAAGTAAAGGACCATTCTTATAACATAGTTTAAAGTGCTGCTACCCAAGAAGTAATAGAAAATAATTAACTTTCACTGATTACACTAGAACTTTTAATATTTGTCATGATGATTAAATATTAGCAAATGTTAGTAAGTTTCCTATTAAGAAATGAAGATCAAGCATTCACAGTCCTAATTTACAAAACTGTGATTTCTGAGATTTCAGCCTGCTACAAAACCCACGCTCCCAGCTTCTAGAAAGTGGCTCGGAGATCATGGGAAGCAGCCTGAAACTTGTAACCAGAACTCCAGTATTTGTAAATCAGGTGTCAAATATCCAGCCTTGCCTTTTAGTAGAAGGTCAGTGTGACTGTCAGGTAGGAAATTCTAGAATGAAAGCATGAAAAAAAAATGGTGAGAAATGGTGCCAAGGTTTGAAGGGATTAAGGGATTCAGTGAAAAAGGAGACCTAAAATGATTTGGAATCTCAGTTTCTTAATCTCTTGAGGTTTAAAGGAAAAAGAAAAGTAACCTTTATCTTATATAGCCCTGAGTATGTTTTGCTTCAACTCTTGGTTAAGGATTTGCCTTTCACAACTGAGAAGAGACTAGAAAAAATAGGTTTATATATTGCCTAGATTTTAATTAATCTGATTTACTCACATTCAAACTGACATTCTTTCTCTCTTTCCCCCCTCTCTGTTTTGAAGGATTTTTAATTGAAAGGAATTGTTTAACAAATATTTTTCTGAATAGAATTAAACGTTTTCACCCAAATATATTCATATCAGACCTCTGCCAAACAATTGAGGTTAATTTAGAAACTCTTGTGATGCAAATTCTGTTTTACATACTTTGTTGTCCATCTAAGAAAAAAATTGAGCTGATGGAAACTGCTCAATTTTTAAATCTCACCTTTAAAGTTTGTTTGTTTTTTTGCTATTACTTTCAACCTCAAGGCAGACCAATGTTATTGGGTTAAAAAAAGGAACAATTGGTGAAGAACGTTTTTTGGCTCAGGATTGAAAAAATATATTCCCATCTTTTTCTTGGTAGTTTTCTCATGGAAAATTGCATAACCCACATCAGTTGGTAATTCACTGGAACTATGAGGCCAGTTGTCTAAGCCAGGTGCAAAAGAATGACTCAGAAAGGCGGACACAGAATTATGGAACAAAGGGCTACTAAGAACATGCTCAACCCAAGAATTCGTTTTCTGTGCCAGAACTTGAGTTTACATATTAAAAAGAAAATAGTGGTACAGCAGAGGTCCTGGATCCCAGCATCACCCATGTCCCATTTTTCTATTGACTTCTTAAGCTTTACTTAGCTGGAAAGGTTGGCTGTCCATAAGGATAATCAGTTAGAAGCGTGAATCATTTTACATGTCAGGTTATCAGTTGCCATTACAGGTGAGAGAGGCATATCTTCAAGCCTTTGAGCTGGAGTGAGCTATTATAATTCACCCAAACGTTGCCTCTTTCGAGGGACCCACTATGAATTTAATTTATATACTATTGAAAGTTGTGATTTATGTATTTAAGAAAATTTATATGGCTGCCCAAGTAACTCTCAGTGTGTCTGGGTGGCTTACAAAGATAAAAACCCATTATAAATAAAAATATAAAAATAATAGAAAGCAAGAATCCCCTGGTGACAACAATCAGTCAATCAAATAAACCACAGGATGGGATTTATCCAGTGGTGGGATTCAAATAATTTAACAACCAGTTCTCTGCCCTAATGATTTCTTCCAACAACCAGTTCACCAAATTGCTCAGAAAGTTAACAACCGGTTCTCCCGAAGTGATGCAAACTGGCTGAATCCCACCACTTGCTTCATCCCACTCTGGCTTTTTCCAGACCTGTTGACAAAACTAGTCTTCAGGGCCTTATGAAAGAGTTTCAAAGTGATGGCCAATTTTATTTTCATAGGGATGAGTTCCACAAGAGGGAACCACCACAGAGAAGACCGTTCTCTGTGGTCCTGCTAGATGTACCTACTCAAGAGAGGGAACCATGGTGACATGCATTCCTAGACAATACAGTACAATGCAATATTAAGACTTCTACTTTTTGCCTTCACTCTTCCTCACAACACTAGGCAATAGTGGACCTTTTAGGAAGATAGGAGGCTATGGCTTACACACAGAAAAAACTCATCCTCATGATTTCCCTCAACTGTCTTGATTTCAGTGGCCTAATTTATGGGAGAAATAAGGTTTAATAATTGCTAATATTACAAATGAAGTAATGGTATTCCAGCATCAACAGTTCACTGTGGGCTATCATAATAAATTTTGGGTCCTATAGTTCAATTAGGGAGCTATTTTGTAAGCTACAGTCTTTTGTTAAACAGGGCAGCCTTGCATCAGTCAGGGATGGAGAGAAAAAAGCTTGGATGAAAGTATTAATGCTTCTTTTTCCAAAGAAACTGGAGCAACATGAGTACATAAAAGGATAAAAGTCTATTTATGCACTATTTGCTTTTGCAAACTAATAAAGGGTTAAACTAGGGAGGAGATATGGGCGTGCATGCAACACCACACCAACATAACTGCATATCACAAATTGTTTTACATTTCTGAAGAGAGATTTGATGGAATTTATAAGCACCTTTAGAGTTTGGAAAGGGATGCAAAAAAAAATACATCCACCAAATACTTGTAAGTCTCTTCTAAAACTTGGTTCTAAATGTACAAATTATGGCACATTAGAAATGGGACAGGTACACCCATACTAAATTATCTGCTTGTTTTCAATCTACCAGCTATAAGCAAATATTTACATGGGCTTGGATTTTCCTTTCATTTCCTTTCCTTATTGTGGAATGGCAATAGCTAATAATATAAATATAATATTTAATACTACACTTATGTTATAATGCATATATTATAATCAGAATGGTTGTATAAAATGGTATCTGCCTGCCTGCACAACAGTTTTGGAAGTGAACATTTTAAGGAAATAACAAAGGGAACAATTGTATTTTCCAAAGAGGGAAAAGTTCCTTTCCAAATTTTCAGATTTAAACATGTATGCTAACATTTTTTTTCTAAAGAGAGGATAAAGCTATGGAAGCAGTGTTAAGGTATAATATGGAATTAATTAATCATAAAGTTAGCATTTCCTGCAACCTTAAATCTCCACCTGGAGAGGAAGTTCTGTTACATTTATTGTTTTTCCAATTGGATATGCTATTGGAGGCAGATGCTTTGCAAAGATTGACATTTAATTTTTTTTAAGAATGCCATGTCTACCTTAAATTTGGGCATTAAAATATTGTATTATGGATCCATGACTTGATTTAACCAGAATCCTAGAAGATCCAGATTAACAGTGTAAATCTCTTTAAGATTTTATGTTGGTGAGAGATCAGTCCAGTTGTCTTGCAGGACAAATACCAAATTTGGGCAGAACAGCAGGAGGCACTGTGACTGCATTCATGCTCTTAATCAAAGGCATTCCCATTTCTTACATCAGTGTTTTGTTTTTGAAATTTTCAGTCTTTCTGTAGGTTTTGCTTTTGAGGGGTCCCTTCAAATATTAGCCCAAAGAGTGTAAGACTTTTTTCCTAAGTAATTCTTAACTCCAAAGTTGCCAGGTGCATTCTTTCAGCTGTTATTTTACCCTCCCTTGACTTTACTTGCCCCAAGTATTGAAGAAATGGAAAATGATGATATCATATTGTCTCTGCTAAGATTTTTTGTGGAACCTTGTTCCCCACACCCATAAATCTGACAGCTAGAATATAGGAAACTTTATTTACAGTGCAACTTAACAAGTACCAACTGGTAAGTCCTAACTTGGAGAAAAGCTATGATGGATCAACGGGATAGGATCATACAAATAAAAGATAGACAAATATTTCCTTCTTTTATTATTGTTTTATGCAAATAATTCTTCCCACTTCCTGAATAGCTTTGTCCCCAAAATCCAGTGTAAAAAAACCTGCATTATGATGGGCATTCTATAAGCCCGACCCATATTTTAAACAGCAATGGAGAACTCTAATCCTTCAGAACCACATCTGGAATACTCCATAAATACTGAATAGCACTCCTGAAATACTGCACCCAGTTTTGGTCACCACATTACAAAAAGATATTGAGACTTTGGAAAAATTGCAAAGAAGAGCAACTAAGGATTAAAAGTCTGGAGACTAAATCATATGAAGAACGGTTGCAGGAACTGGGTATAAAGAAAAGAAGGACCATGGGGTGACATGATAGTAGTATTCAGTAATTGAGGGGCCACCACAACACTAGAAGGCAAGACAAGAAAGAATGGATGGAAACTAATCAAGGAGAGAAGCCACCTAAAATTAAAGAGAAACTTCCTAACAATGAGAATAATTAACCAGTGGAACAGCTTGCCTTCAGAAGTTGTGGGTGCTTCATTACTGGAGGTTTTAAAGAAAACACTGGACAGTCAGTTGTCTGAAATTATGTAGGGTCTCTTGCTTATGCAGGGGGTTGGACTAGAAGATCTCTCTCTTCCAGTCCTATTTTGACTGAGTTTAATGGAAAGATTGCAATACCATTGGCTAGGTGAACAAATATTGGTGGGCATTGGAGTTCAGTATTTGGAAAGTTACCTTATGGCCTCATCTTCATGTTCTCTGGATGGTAGCATGAATCTGCCTCAGAATGGTTTTTCTATGACATTTCCTCACAATGTTTAGTTAGGCTACTGTGGACATGTTTCCTTGTCTCCAGTTGCTGGGCCTGACCTTTGTTGCTTTATTAACTTGGGCTGCAGGAAAGACCAGCTTCTCTACAGGCATCTATCCATGTAGCATTTGACCGGTGCATTTCTTTCTTGAGCTCCTTACATATAAAGGTTTAGCACTCTTTTGAAAGAATGTGTGGGCTTCATTTAAGGACTAGCAGTCTCTTGGGGTACATATTATTTCTGGTTGCACAGAAGGGCCATTCAAATCAGGATTCTTCATGGTCCTGTCACCGAGTGAGTGTGTTATACGTTTTCATTTGCTTTTTGCCAATTTTTTGTATGCTCATAAGTATAATTTTGCCTACCACAGGCTATTTCTCAGTGCTGCTGAGTACAGATTCTCACTGACAGAACTGCCATCCCTTTGCAGCATTAGTCAAAGGACCCAGTCCACTCATTACTGATTTCTTTGTCCCACTTCACCTTTTGTCCACGTGTATGACCCATCAAGTGGATTATTTTTAGACATGGTTTTAACATTCTTTCAGAAGAATGCTAGATCCATGTTCCAAAATAGTCCAAGTGACAATAACAGGTATGGACCACCTCTGTGCATTTAACCAATTAATTAACAGGTGGCTACTTACCATTCTAAGCACCTCCTACTCTCGCCGAATTAAGGACGATAAATGGTTGTATTTCTGCCAGCAAGTGATGTATGATGGAAGGAAAATTAAGCCAGGGAAATCATCATGCACATTCCTTAGCGTGTTCCATATTAAAACAATAAGAAACACATGACTGGGACAGAATAGGGATTGGCTTTATGGGCAGTACAAAGGCTATCAACATAAATTTGCTATCTCATGAACTAGAAGAAAACATAGACTGGTTGAAAATGGACACCTGTCTGTGCTCTAAGACTTCAGTAAGAAGCTATACATTTTGTTAGCATTATCTGAATCTAATAAATGATTCAGGTTCCATAGAAGGGATTCTTAATATGGTCTTAGAACAGTGTTCGTCAGGCTCAAGAAAAAGCAGAACAAGGGACTTGAGCCTAGATAGCACTTAAGAGGGAGTATAATGGGTGGTCTCTATAAGGGGTTAAAAATCCACAAGATGGCAGGCCAGCATCATGATGTCACACATACAAAAGTGACAGGACTTGGATTATGATCATGCACTTGCTATCTTACAGATTTTGACCTCCGAGGATACCTTAAATGCAGTTAAAATTTACCATGCTTGAATGCTGGTTAAGTAACATTGCTAAAAAGTTCAGGTGAAAAAATGGTACTAACCTATACATATACTTTATTTGTCAGTATTTGTCAAGCGCAGGAAATCAGGAATCCAGGCAGTTCAAATGAATATATAGGCTTATTGTACGCTAAAGCTCTGTACAAGAATCTGAACCACTACTGGTCAAAGTGAGTTGGTGGTAGTCAATGGAATTCAAGGTGGGTTGGACTTAGATCTCTTGCAAGTGCAAAGAGGCTTAGCCTGATCATCTCCTACATCAGGGGTGTCAAACTTGCATCGTCATGTCATCATCATGTGACGTATAGTGACTTTTCCCCCTTTGCTAAACTGGGGGTGGGGGTGGCCAGAGTATGACACATCTGGCCCATGGGCCATGAGTTTGACACCTCTGTCCTACATCATTTTTATTACTATTCAGGAAATATTCAGAAAAACATTTTAAAAGCTTAGATAAATTTTAACAATATGTAAAGTTTACAGTGACCTTTCTATGTTTTTCTCTGTAAGGTTAATTTGTTGAGTAGACAGTCTATCACTTAGGATCGTAGTCATTCAAGGAATACAATAGAATTATTGGTGAGTTCTTAATTTCTATATCAAATTCAGAGAATCAACTAATGATAGAAAGCTCTATGATGCAATTTCTTCTTCAACATCTATAGTGCAACAATTCACAATACATATAAAAATGAAATTAAGAATGAAATTAAGAATGTAACTCACTTATAACTTCAGTTGTCTGAACTTTGGATTCATTCAGTGAGAGTATGGCTTTCTGTATACAGCAATATTTGATGTGGAATAAATATGAATAGGATTGTAGTGATACTCTTTAATGTGAGCATAACAGTAGTTTTTAATGTATACATAACAGAAGCTAGATACATTAAAATATTATGTAAAGAATAAAAAGTAGCTGATCGCAATCTTTTGGCTGAACTATTTATTCCCACTATCAGTTTGGTGATTTGAGATTAGGAAAAATAAGATGAAACCCAATTTTATGAAAGCATTAAAAGAAAAACAACTCAAAAGCACAGCCAGTACTATGATTTTGGGAAATTATCCTGTATAGTGACCAGGAAATCTAATATGCATGAGGTAATAGAGTTGTGCATGTCTAAAAAGCAATTTGGAAGAAGTGTTCAGACGTTGACCAAATGCAGGACTTCTCTGGTCTTCATTAGGAGAATTTATTAGGTGAGTCTACTTTAAGAGTCACCTTAACTTTGATCATTTTCATGCAACAAAGCCCTATTGGGTAACCTTCCTCACTAAGTAATCATGAGAATTGATCCATATTGCGGAAGGCACCATTTGGGAAGAAAGATATTTGCAAGACTCAAACTGATTCACAGAATAGTTTATCATAGGGCCGATGCAGTAAAAAACCATGAACCATTCAAGCACTCCTTATGTATAAGCCATAGTGTGTATTTAGGTGTGGATACTGTCAATAAGCAATCAGTTTAAAAATAAATATTATTTGAGCAAAATACACATGCATATATACAGGGATGCAGGTATGTTCTGCTTACAGTAGAATAAAACGTATTAGCCTATGCCTTTCTCTTCTGTTTTATCCATGTACAGCCTACATCAGATTTCCCTAGCTTGGTTTCTTTGAGATATTTGAACCTTCAGACCAGGGGTGAAATCCTACCGGTTCGGCCCGGTTCTATAGAGTAGGTTGCAAGCAGCTGGTGACGTCATAGAACCG
>JANHFT010009124.1:8438-24038 GCA_032467955.1 Pseudoxenodon macrops
AATGAATATTGTGGAAAATAAAAATTGTTTTAAAAAAAAAATCAATCTCTAAAGCTCTATATTTTTAAGGCTGAAAAAAATATTGTCGCTGCCCACAAACAATGCCATTATTTTATGTAATTTGGAGCAGAGTTCTTAATGTATAGTCAGAGAAACCATGTTATTCTCAAGCAGAGCTTATATTAGTCCAAATGATTATTTTCTTTCAGTAATATAATATTATTCATTTTCCAATATATTTATCATGCAACATAATTTGTTATCATTTGAGAACATTCTAGAGCACATTGCCTGTCCCATTCAAAGCATTATAATGAAAAATAGTGTACATCCATTTTGTTAATATGGATATTTGATTTTCAGGTTTGTTTGTGGTAAAATTTATCCTCTTTTTATTATAACCATCATTCTAAACAGCTGCTTAACATAAGCTCTATGTTTAGGGCGGTGATTGCAAACTCATATCATGCATATCAAACACGAAACACTATGATGTTTTGGATGACATATCAGCATTCACCAACACCTGACCACAACTATTCTTAAAAGCATGCCTCATTCTTACACTACCTTTGGAGGGTGAGCAAGAATACGGTGTGCTTGGGGAACATCTAGAGGAGGCTTTTTTGAGTGGCAGCAAGGCATTAGAGCTGAAATCGAGATTTGGGACTCTACTTCAGGCCCATCCTTGGCACCACTGCTTAGGTTAGCCTATATGGGGGAGGGCATATGCATAATTGTTTCTCTTTTGGGGGGGAGATATGTATGACATGCTAAAAAACTCAAGTTAAACATTTTCTAAATATTTGACACACCAAGCCCAAAAGGTTTGCCAACATTAGTTTTATATATAAATGAGCAACCAGCTCTGTTTCTATTCTAAACATATAAAACAAAAACAAAATCATAAAGCATGATTAATCTACCTCAAGTTAGGTCTTGTTACTTTGGCATTCTCTGTGTTCATGGAAAGAGCCTTCCACTGTGCAGTTTTGGCCATTTCATCTGATATGTTTACCACAGAGGGGTCAATGCTGTGTAATAAACACACACTGATTAGTTCTACATGCCTTGCTGTACTATTAATGAGGTGTCATACTCTACTATTTTAACCCTTGGTTATGTTTTTTGCATGGGTTCTAGAAAACATTGCATTATTTTAATTTAACTCTAAGAATTTCAGTGTTAAAAATAATTCACATTCCAGTTCAGTGTTAGTTCTAAATTAGTCTATGAAAATAGGTAACTTCTAAAGGTCTGAACCACATTATAATAGAAGATAGGAAAAGGTTTTTAAAAGAATCACTGTTACCTATTTTCTCTACCATGTATCTTTTCCCAGAATTACCATAGACTCATGGACACCTATATACCAGCAGTCTTCTTTTTCTGTGGGCATCAGGCTCCATGCAATAATAAATTAAATAAGTATATTTTTATTCAGCTTCAAAGCAAAGAAGAGAAAGGGAAACTGGACATTAAGAAAGGGAAGCAGTTTTACTAGTGTGCCCTCTGATAAATCAGTGTTTTGTGACCTGCCATGCTAATAATGGCATCCTGTCTGTGAATAGGCACAACTCCAAGGTATCCATTTTGTAGACATATTCACAATATAATACTACATCGAATGGAATTGGAGTTACTTTTTTAGGAAAATTAAGAAAAATATTGTTATAAAGCTAACTTAACTATATGATCAATGATATTAGCAGAGAATACTTCATAAAGTAAGTTTCTTAAGTGTGCGGTTTCATCCCATCTTATTTTCAGTTGATAGTATAACTAAACAGGTATTGTTCCTGAATTGATTAAGGAACTTTATGAGCTTTAGTATTCCAGAAAAAAATCAAGTGAAATCATGTGTAGGTAATGTACAATATCATTTTAACAGCTTCTGTTAAGAAAGGATAGAAAACTGACAATAAGTACCGTAGTTCACGATACATATTTTTACTAACTTGAGAAGGAAAATAATCCATAGTTAACTGTCTCAAGCAGAAAGTCAAAACAAGAATAAGCATTATAGCCTTCAGACTAACCGCAGTTACTCACTTGGTATTAATTTTTCATGAAGGGAGAGTCATACTTTAAAAAAATATCTAATTTATTTCAGTCTAAAAATGCTAAAACAATATTGAATCCAAGTAGTAGCAGATCATATAATGAATATTAATTTTAAAAATGATAAACAAATGTTTATTTGGGGAATAATAATATTTCTAATTTTATAGCACAGCATTCCCCAACCTTTTCAGCTGTGCAGACCAGCAGATATGGGAAGGGATGGTTCTATATGAGTGGTGGGCAAGAGTACATGCACAGCTCCATTTCCATAAATGCTAGGACCAACTGCCCGCACTCATACAAATGGAGTGCATGTGTATGCACTTGCCCACTGCTCATGCAAATGGGGATGCAAGTGCATGCTCGCCCACCACTTCTGCAACCCAGTTCCAAACAATTCAAGTTCAAGTAGTGGGCCACGGCCTGGGAACCCATGTTATAGTACACAACCAATGGTATTTATACATGTGAAAATACTGTTCAGGCTTTCACTAAGTGATAAAAGTCTCAGTTTAATATCTTCAGTGTCTTCCACATTAACTATGCACAATAACAAATAAGACAGGACTAAGAAAAGTTTTCATACAGATACCAGTTGACTGCTATGGAATCATCTGATCTGTTCAAAGGATTCATGTAAATACCATATTTTTTGGAGTATAAGACACACCTTTTTCCTGCCTAACAGGGTGGAAATGTTGGTGCATCTTATACGCTGAATACAGCAATTTTGGCCTCCTGAAGCCCCGCCTCTGCATTCCATTTTTTTCTCAAAAATGGAGCATGCAGAGTGTTTGGGAGGCATGCAGAGAGTTTCTGTAGGCTGTGGGAAGGCAAAATTCCCCCATTTTTGCAAAAAATGGGCCTTTTTTCACGAAAATGGGGGTGCTTTTGCCTTCCCCCAGCCCTCAAAAGCAATCTGCAGACCTCCCAAACCCTCTGTGCACCCCATTTTTCACAAAAAACAGTGAAAAAAGGACCAGTTTTTGCAAAAAAACAGAGTGCGCAGAGTGCTCCTGGGGCCGGGGAGCACAACAACTTTTTTTCTTACTTACCTCTTTGAAATCTTGGTGCGTCTTATACACCGGTGTGTCTTATAGTCCAAAAAATATGGTAAATACAAAATTATGCATATACCCACATATAATATATGACCCAGAGAAACAACACAGTATAGTTCGTATGTATACATGTACATGACAAGAAAAACAAATCTTGCAAGTTTACCAGATGGATGGCAAGGGGAACAAATTATAAGTGTTTACTTTGAGCATGAATGAAGACAAATATACGTGTCCCAGGATAATGTTGCAGGATCCAATCTGAGTTGGTCACTGGGACCAGACTTCTGAGCTTTTGGACTAGTGGTGGAGCCCATCCTCAAGGAACTTCTCTCTATCAGAATGTGTTGTAAAATTACTTTTACCATGTATTCTGAGAGTCACACTAAAGACACAATTGCCTAAGCCTAAAAAGCCAAGACCTTCACAGGGCTTTAGAAGAGTTAAGTGTAAGTCAATAGAAGTGGAAAATATCTAGACATTTCATGTCCTTGAACTGCTTGCCTTCTTGAGTCTGTATGGCAAAATTAATCAATTTAAGTTGCTTGTATTATCATTGCTTATATATTAATGGTGTTTCCCCCCCCCTTTGTGCTGGTTTCTGACCTTTTCCAGCAATTTGATGGAAAAAGACATTTATTTATTTAACCATAAATAAAAGGGAAGAAACTGCTGGTCTGAATGTACTTTCAGACTTCATTGTACAGTTGTTTCTCCAGTGGGTCTGGAACCTTTATAAGTGCCTGGGCATCTTCAGAATTGTAGCAAAAGAGAAATGAACTAAAATTGCTGGGAAGAGGCCTAGGCAAAACATTGAGAAGATTGTCCATGGGGGAGAAGGGATTATAGCCTTAAACATCCCATGAAAATGTGACTTTCACAGGTAGGCTGTATTTTCTTGTTACAATTAATCTAAATATGATTTTACAGGCTTCTGTGAAATTGTGTACGTCAGTGTCACAGTGGATGTCATAGGCGTAAGAAGGCCTATATTTCAGTGTTTTAAATGATTTTGATCAATAGTATTTTGATTTAGAGTAACATAGTTCAGCTACAATAGCTTATATTACTGCAAAGGATAGACTTTTAAGATCAACCTGTGTAACTTAGAGTTCATGGTGAATGGAATTTCCAAGTTACTTTAAAAAGATAAAAAGGAAAGGACCCACAAAAGAAGATTGTTAAAATATATTATTTTCCTCTTATTCACCCTCTGATCTGGATTGGACAAAAGTTAAATAGCTATGTAGACCATGCTTGCTGTTTTCTGCTATATACCCTTCCTACTATTATTTTCACATTTTTTAAAAGATTAATATGATTCTGGTTTTTATAAGAGGAAAATAGGTCACCACTAGGTGCCTCTTTTGCAAAGTGGGTTGTTTGCTCTGGTTCAAGTTTTATCAAAGAATCTCAAGTTCTGATTTTCTGGGCTGCTATTTATTCTTCTTATGGAATATTATTCTGTCATTATTTCCTAGTTTTCAACTGGTATTTCTAATTGTGTGGATATGTGTCATAATTCTAATAATGCTACTTAATGGCTCCCAATAGATCTTATCTCTGGTATATTTTTGTATGCTTGTTGAGGTCTAACCATATATTGGTCAAACATATAATCTGCAAAGACCTCTGAATGTTCTGCAAGAAACAACAAACTGATCCAGAACAGCTTAACAGCCCAACTCTATCAATGGGGAAAGAAAAACATTTTTTATAAATTGTAAGAAATCAATATTACAAGTTTCTGTGAGGTACAAATGTAATATTTGTGCTCTTCCAATATTCATGCTCCAGAAGCATGAAACCCTTCCAGCTAGCTGGCATCACGTTTACCATTAAACCTCTTTTCCATTTTTATGTAAGTGCTGGTTGGTGTCACATGCTGTT
Source organism: Pseudoxenodon macrops (assembly GCA_032467955.1). Lineage (NCBI taxonomy): Eukaryota > Metazoa > Chordata > Lepidosauria > Squamata > Pseudoxenodontidae > Pseudoxenodon > Pseudoxenodon macrops. The sequence goes on from JANHFT010009124.1 coordinate 13,454, forward strand.
CGCTGGAGAACATAATGCCCACTAACAGTGTAAAAAGTTGTTCATCCTTAAAATAATTCTTGGGAATTCAAATGTCTCTGAGCTCCACAGTCTTAAAATGGCTGGCCATTTACTATTTAAACAAAATCTTTGCTTTCCTTCAGATTAATTTCTTTCTCTCACACATATTTTCTTAGAAAGCTTACTACCATAAGATGCTGGTAATGCATACTCATTGGAATTTGATATCCTGCCAAGTTGTCGCTAAAAGGCTTCCAGTTCACTTAGTAAGAAGTCTGAAATAATGTTTCTAACCACAACAGACAAAATGGCTCCCCAGCAAGTAATAGTAATGAGTAATAATAAAAGAGAGTGCCAACTGGAATCTTGAAGCACCTTCACTCTCGATAATAAACAAAACTGAGAAGAGATCAACAAGTACTCTATTTGGAAGGCTGATATTTCGTTAGCTCAAAGTGTGTTTAAAAATTAATCAATCTCACTACAAGCATTCTTCTGAGGGACAAAGGGATGAAAGGCAGGAGACCATTACTAAGAACTTGACAAAATGAAACTCCAGGGTTTTTCTGAGTGATCAGAACTGTTATCCCCCACGTCACCGCTCTAGTATTTAGATGCATGAGCACAGAATCCAATTTATTGAGGAACCTATTCTAAGAATTCTTACCCAGTAGAACGTTGCATGGATTCACTAACAAAAAAACATCAGTGAATGTTTAAAAGGTCAACCAGGTCATTATATTTTAAACTGTAAAACAAAAGCAGGAATTCTGATGACTTGGACTGAAAGAAGGAAAATGAGGAGAGGAAAGAGAGGGAAGCATATGTGTGTGTGTATATATATATATACACACACACACAGTATATATAGAAGCTGCTTCCAACAACTCTATCAATTAAAACCAAATGAAAAATGAACAATAACTTTTCAAGGACAATACACTTTCTGTCAATGTAGTGAGCAGTTGTGGTACCAAAAGACATAGTCTACTCATCATATGAGAGAAGCGTCATACACTAATGGTTTTAGAAAAGGATACAAAGCTGGAGATCACCAATTTTTCTTATATTTTCAAAAGCAGATCAAACTTCTAAACAGTAAAAATATTTAAATGTGCTTTTCTCTAATCCTTTTTAACAAAACCTAACAACATATAAACATACTCAAGGATCTTACATCCTTAAGCTGACAATAATTTGTGAATAGCTCAGATGGTTCACGGGTATTTTATTCCTCTGAGCTGTATAGGTTCTAAAACTGTGCATTTGATTGTTGCTTAGATTTTCTTCATACAAAGACAGGGGGGAAAAGAAAGTGGGGGAGAGGATAAAGGTATAAGGATTGTCCCAGAAACTTGTGTCATCAAAGTGATTCAGAAGCATCCTGCTTGATTTCACGGTTTCATTCAAATTGTAGATTTAATTGGGAAACTCAGTTTGTCTCAAGAATTTTGATCAGCAGCAAAGTTCCTCTTAAACTAAATTTGAAAGTTGTTGACAGTGTGAATACATTCAAGTAATCTTCAGAGCATGGATGTCTTTCAGGACTTTTAAAAAAAAACTCAGTGTGTCCTATAGGTCTGAGATTTTCCAATGGTTTTCTCTCCAATTGCTCACCAAGGCTGACTTACTTAACTTTACAAGAACAGCCAAAACCTGAAGAAACTGCCTGCAAGTCAAATCTAAAACCCAAAGTGAAGCTTTGCAGAGCTCTACTATTTTGGCTCTTGGTGAAACAAAAGGGTTCTTGTCTTTTTTTTAATCCAGTCCTATCTCCTGCTTTCTAACTGCTGAATGACCCCCAAGGAGACTCTTCTCAGCAGGCCCATTTGGGAGAAGACAACTTCCAATTTATTTAGCACTTTAATAGATAATATAAGCAGTCGGACTCAGAATTTGACAGGGAGTCATTTTCAAGAGTAACCTCTTTGCAGAAAAAATAAATGATTAGGGCTGGTCTTAGTGGTGGGTGCAATAAGAAGGCCAATGCTGGGGGATTAGGAGTATTCTGAATTGCATGCATCATGCATACATTTGCTTCCCTAAAAAAGCCTACTGTATTGTAAACCAATCCAGCTGGCTTCTGTACTTTGAAGTTATATTGGACAGCAAAGCATTTTGATCTGGGCTTGACAATTGAGGCCACCATAAATGCAATAATCTATGATTCATCAGTCAAAAGAAAATTCCTAAAAAACACCGTCATTAATAATCTTTACATAGTAAAGTTTAAGATTTCAGAATCTTAATCAGATGATTGTATCAAGAAAACCATGCAGATTAAGTACCAAAGGAACCTCGATTGCATTCAACACGTTTTAAGAAAATAAAGACTTTTCGAAGTGATTTCAAAAGATGAATGACCAGTCACACCTTCCGAGAAAAAGCCTGCTTTGTATCATAAATTAAGAAAGTTAATAGATGTGTTTGAGGATATGTGGTACTGCAGCCAGATTTTCTATGCTTAAGGTAGTTGGCAGCCTAAAAAAGCAACATTTGTTGTATGTGTATACACCACAGGAATGTCATCATAGCATGAGTACACTTAAATTGCACAAAACACCTGCTTGCCTATAGATTTCTCAAGAAAGAAATCAGCAGCAATTAGACAAAATTAGGTGAAGGTAGAGGTGCATATAATGGTGCATTATGTTCTTCCATCTGAAGACAAAGCTATCAAAGCAGCAGCTCTCTCTTTTGATACTTCAGACATGTGAATTGAAGAAATAGATTATTTTTTAAAGGAAAGGCTTCCGTCACCCAAGTCTTTCCACTGATTCTTTCCTGGATATCAGCCTGCATAATAACTCAGGTAACAAGGTATGCTTTCAAACTGCCATATTGAATGAAACCTTCTTCAAATAATTTTTGCATTTGGACGTAAAGCTAATGTGGTGGGGAAGCTCCATTGATCATGGTTTCTATGAAGCATGAAATGCACTACAAGCCAAAAGCATTGAGACTATTTAAAGGGGGGGGGAGAGGCAAGTGGAATTGAAGAAGGGCAAGAGGGAGATAGAAAGTGGAAAATTCTACCTCATCAAATTAACAGGTGTCTGAATTATACTTTGCAGAATGGAACTGACTATTATGCTTCAAATGACTCACTACATTTTTAATTCTCCCACTACTTCCTTCCCCATTCTAACTCCCACATAGAACATTAAAAAAAGATAATGATGATGACTTTAGTTATAAGAAAAATGTGTCCCAGGAGAGAAAAAAATTGTGACACTAGTATTATAGTCCTACACATCTGAAAAATATTCCCACAAAATGTCCCATGCAGAGTTCCTAAATCCCACACATTTAACTACGGTAGTTAGCCTTCTTGAACTTGGGAGGTTGAAACTTACAGAAAGCATCGATATATTTGGACTCATCCATCAGAGTAATCTAATAGCAGAGGACTGTGGCATATTTAATCTAAATTATTTTAATGACATAAGATTCAAGCATTACCTGGACTTTAGTCAAATTCTAAAGTTCTACCCCAGAATGACAGAGACCATTAAAGTCACTTGCTATCAATGAAATTTGTTCTCCAAATATATGGAAGGAACACATAAAGCTTTCTACTTAAAGCATGTACGGGAAATCAAAAAGCTTTTTCCATCTCAAAATTTCACACTTTGCTGAAAATTTGTTGGGTGGATCTTATTCCATACATCTATGATAAGTAAAATCATACTGTGATGAGTTAAAAGTTATTTTGTGAAGTCATTCTAAAGATATGTGTCCTAAAGTGTCTAAGGCCTTAAAAGACTATAATATAAATCTCTTTTCAATTTTAGATCCTCTTAGGTTTTTTTTTTGCAAAAGAGTCAATCAAGAATGCATTTTAATTACAGATTTATAGCTTAAACTGCCAACAGATTGGTGGTTTATCAACAAATGCAAAGAAAATCATTAAGAAATTGTATGAACCATTCAGAAGTTGTACTAAAGTTGTTACAATATTATTGCAGAATATATGCTTTGCATACAGAAATCCTGACATTTCCAGAGTTAGAAAATATCTGGACCAGTCACCTATCAGTTAGTTTAGTGAAGACAATTCTGTATTTGGCATTCTGCTGTCCAGAAATGGGTTCTAATTTTTTTTACTACCGGTTCTGTGGGCGTGGCTTATTTTGTGGGCATGGCTTGATGGTCATGTGACTGGGCAGGCATGGCTTGATGGTCATGTGACTGGATGGGCGTGACCAACTCAATGTCACTCACGTCAAGGGGTGCCTCGCCTGGCCCCTCCCAGACATTCCTTGTCATACCCAGCTTCAACATATCTATAGTTCTGTAAAAATGTTGTTCACCATTTTTCACCTTTATTATCTACATACTATAGATGTACTTTCATGGACCACTGAAAGGAGGAAATGGCTCACAAGCTTTGCCCAGTGACATGCAACAGGTTGCCAGAAAGAAGGGGGGGCAATGTATTTTCTAAAGCACCAGAAGGCAAAACAAGAAGCAATGGATTGTTCAAAACAGTAATTAGTATTATGGCTAATATTTGACAGCAAGCTTAAAAATCAAAGATCACAAGAGTGCTTCTTTCTCTGTATACAAAATATCACATACCAGGAATAGCATATTAAGCTGGACTTATGCAACCTGGTGTACAAAATAAACATACACATATTTATGCTCTGTACTATAGACATTGAATGCATGTAAATCCCTGAAAAATGTGTGGTAGTCCTGGGCAAAATAAAGGCAGTAAAATCACTCTAGGTGTAGGGAGTAGGGCAGTGTAAAATATTAACAGCATGATAAATAATTGAACAATTAAAAATAGTAGCACAGAGTTTTTCTCTCTCTCCCTTCCTCTTCCTTCCTTCCTTCCTTCCTTCCTTTCTTTCTCTCTCTCTGTCTCACTCTCCTTTCCTCTTTCTTTCTTTCTTTTTTTCTTTTGTCTCTCTCTTCTTTCTTCCCTCTCTCTCTCTTACACATACACTTCCTCTTTCTTTCTTCTCTCTCTCTCCTTGCAGAAAAGGAAAAGATCGAAAATAGGGGAGTTAACAGGAAGTGAAAAGTATCTCCTTCTGTATTCGGGGCAAGGCTGGGGGTTGCTTTAGTGCGATCTGACGTTGGGAAAGAGACTAGAGTCCCGATTGCTTTAATACCAGAGAGATTGGTGGAAGAAAGCGTGTTGAACTTGGGTTTCTTTCAGTGTGATAACTGGAGAGAGAGGTGAGGTTTCTGTGCGCGCTTTGTGTCTCTTTTCATTCTGCCTCAGGCAGCCAGAGACCTGGGCGGAGGATGCTAGTCGGTGTTAGAAAGAAAAAGGGAAGCACTGAAAATTTGCGCTAGCTAGAAGGAGGCTACTCAGATGCACAGAGCAATTTCACATACTGTTACAAATCTCTCTCTCTCCCTCCTTCCTCTTTCTTTCTCATCTCTCTCTCTCCTTCCTTCTCTCTTTCTTTCTCATTCTTTTTCTTTCTTTTTTCTTTTCTTTTTTTTCTTTCTTCTCTCTTTTCTCTCTCTCTCTCTCTCTCACACACACACACACACACACATACATTCTCTCTCACACACAAACGGCAGAGACCGGTACTCAGGCCATGAGGAGTCGCTGCTCCAGGGGCCAGCGGACTGACAGCTTGCCTCTCCTGTCCTTCCTGGAGAGAGCTTCTGCTGATGGGCTGCTCTCCTCCCCACAAAGCCTTTCAGTGCAGCTGAGTGTTTGAGGTGTTTGAGTATTTGGCTTTTGAGGCTGGTCTGGTTGCTGCGGGGGGAGGGGTCTTTTTGATCTTTCTCGGGTACAGAGAAAAGTGACCCAGTGAAGGGACTGAGCCTGCTGCTGAACTTGGAAGTGTGCACATGCAGAGTATTAAAAAAAAAAGAGTACTAAAAAAAAAACTTCTGTGCATGCGCAGAAGCATGCGCAGAAGCAAAAAACAAGGTGGCAGCTCCTATGGCACCGCCGAAAGAACAAACTTGCGGCCGTTGCAAGCCTGGGTCACTGCCGGTTCCAGCGAACCAGGCTGCCAAGTTACTAATGGTTCTATAGAACCAGTCCAAACTGATAGGAACACCCCTCTGAATGGATCATATTTGCTCTAGGATAAGTTAGTCATGTAGATTACCTCCTAAATAAAACTGTATAACTATCCTTATAGCCTCTTGAGTACAGTTTACATTTTGTAGGTAATACAATGGAATATTTTTGTTTACATAATCCCAGATCTGCCTCACTGAGTCAGACCTGGGATGAGTGATGGAAATGGAGGTGGGTTTATATCTAAATTAAACATTGTAGGATAGATAGGAATTTATTGCACATTAGGTTGGTTCTTTCTTGTACTTTTCCTACACAATGCCTAGAATTCTATCCTATTCATTGTGGTTTTATCTAATGTGACAGATTGGACATTTGCTCATCTTTTAATCCCTTCTAAGAAAGATGAAATGTGCTAATGGCTTATTCCTCCAAACTATTCTCTGCATAGTGCATCTGCCATATCCCTAGCATGAAAACTTGCTCCCTAAAAGTATCATCTGATTAGATGTCAAAGTCATCATCAACTTCCTCTCCTAGGCTTTCACAATTAAAAGAACTGCTTTATAGATTGTGATTTTTCATTGATTATATATTATACTCCTATTTACAATGCAACCCCATGTTTTGCACTATTAGGGAATAACATTTTATTTCTCCCCTTTCTCGATAACTCTTCAGTATTTATTTATTTATTTATTTGTTTGTTTGTTTATTTGTTTGTTTATTGTCATTGTATGTATATACATAGTATACCCATACAGTGAAATTCGTATAACACCCAGAAGTCAGACCAACACACATGACAATCCCCAAACACCCCCACCTATGAAAAAATTCCCCATCCCTAACCACACAAGCATCCACACAACAGACCAAGTAATGCTGTCCAACAGTTCATTGATAGTGGCCTTTAGTTCATTGTTGAGTGTAATTATAGCTCTGGGATAAAAACTATTCAGAAGACGTGTGGTCCAAGTTCTAATAGTTCTGTATCTTCTGCCCAGAAGTCAACAGTCCAAAAAGATTGTAAGCATGATGGGAAGAGTCTCTGAGAATGTTATGCAACTTCCTCAAACTGCGAGATGTGAAGATGCTGTCCAGGGCTGGTAGCTGGAGCCCGATGATATTCTAGGCAGTTTTAATGATTCTCTGTAGAGATTTTTTTGTCCGCTGCAGAGCTGCTCCCATGCCATGCAAGAAAACTGTATGTCAGGACACTCTCAATGGTGCTAGGATAGTAGGACAGAAGTAGATGCTGAGATAGATTCATCTTCCTGAGCCTTCTCAGGAAATACAGCCTCTTCTGTGCTTTCTTCACAAGCATGTTAGCATTCATAGTCCATGAGAGGCATGAGAGGTCCTCCGAGATATAAATGCCCAGAAATTTAAAACTACCAACCCTCTCCACCTCCTCCCCATTTATGTACAATGGTAAATGTACATCTCTCTTCCTCCTGAAGTCAATTATAAGTTCTTTAGTTTTTTGGGTGCTAATTTTAGAGACACATTTTGACTATTGCAATGCACGCTATACTGGACTGCCTTTGGAAGCTCCAACCTGTTCAAAATACAGTGGGCTTCATGGTTCATTGCAAATCTAGATTTGCACAGGTGTCACTTCTCTTGCAGGAGCTGCATTCACTGCTAATTTGCTTCCAGGTCTAATTTGTTTGCTTAGAAAATTTATATTGCCCATGGTGACTCAAGGTGGCTTACACAAATATAAAAACACCATATAAAAATAAGAATAATAAAAGAAAATAATAAAAATAATAAAATAATAGCCCTTCCACCCACCCCCATTCCATGTGTGACAGCACATATTTATATGAACCATTTAATGGGTTCTATCCCTCTCTGGGTTCCCCAGGCCCACTGGCAGAACTAACACTCTTCCAGAACCAGTGCGTTCTGGAAGAGTGGTAGAGTGGGAGCCATTCTAATCTCTGAGGGAATGATGTTCCAGAGAGGGAGAGCCATCACAGAGAAGATCCTTCTTCTGGGCTCCACCAGATGTATCTGCCTAGAGAGGATGGGACCTGCAACATTCTTTGCCTTCCCGTTCTAATGGGTCAGATGGATGTGACTGTCAAGAGATAGTCCGTGAAGGGCTTTAAAGGTGACAACCAACACCTTGAGTTTCACCCGGAAGCTTTCACCCGGAAGCTTTCACCCGGAAGCAAATTGGCAACCAATGCAGTTCCCACAGGAGACGTGAAACATACACATCAAGGTCTGCATGCGGACCACTACATTTTGCACCAACTGAAGCTTCAGGATGCTCTCCAGGGCGAGCCCCATGTAGTTCAAGGTCCTGGTTGTCACTTTATGGCATTTTTTGACATTATGACATTTTTTTCTTTAAATTGGTTAATCATGGAATCTTATAACCACCTCTAGGGCATATAAATTTAAATGAAAGCCAGCATACTCAAATTTAAATGAAATGAAATCCAGCATACCCAGACATGTAATTTATAAGCATTTTCTTTAACCAACCTAATTATTACTAGCATTTAGCATTCTGACAAAGAGTTAACAGAATTGAGATTGAAAAATGATAATGAGGAAAAAACATGTGGAAAAGGTTGTGCAGACTAGATTGTTGATTTCCATCAAGTTGCTGCTTATGTAAGAAAGATTTCTATGTTTCTTGAGAAGGAGAAAGTGTGTGACCTTATACAAGTCATTTCTTCCATAAACTCAGACGTGTTGTTTTTTTTGCAAGTTTCAGTTCAAATGAGAAACAAACTCAGATCATTTATAAGCAAGGAAAAAATATGTTATTTGAAGATTCCCTTTAAAAAGACATCTAAAGAGCTGAAGCTTTATAAAAGAAGGATGCTCTTGACAAAGGGTTAGCACAACTTTTTTTTAAAGATATACATCAACATCAACTCATGAACAGTGCGGCATCTGGGTATCATTCATTTTGATACAAATAGCAATAACGATAATAATATTTGTTACATTAATCAAGCTTTCGTAATCTTAGTATTGCTACACATATTTGTATTAAGATATAATCTAGAGTTGGGAATGACTAGCACATATGTGCGAGGGGAACCTTTACCTTATAATCCTTCAATATTTAATTGTTCAATGTTTCAATACATCATTCTAATGCCAATCACAATATTAGTTGAACATATATAGTAATACCATCTTTCAACCTCTGGTCTTCCCATCTAGTTATTATTTTTATTCTATTATATAAAAACGTGTATACTAATAACCCCCCTATTTCTTGTTTCTAAGACAGTTCCTTTCTATCCATCATCTCTTGCCTGTTTTCATACTTCTTAAATTCTTATTAATTTTTTTGGCTTGCCTCTCATATTCCTCTCTTGGATCTTTATCGCTATCTAGTCTAAATATGTCTCCCATCTCTATCATCTTATGCTGCCAGTCCTCCATATATCCAATGTACACACGCCCTACCTCCTTTTCAATCTTCCTGCTTATATGGTTTCATTTTTAAATTTCTTCAAATATTTTTCTTTGATTTATTTCATCAGTCATTATTAACTTTATTGTTCTCTCCTTCTCTTCTTGTTTTATTTGCTGATTTATCTGCTCTGTCTTTTCCTCTATTCTTTTCTGTTGTCTTCTCCTTTCCTTGGACATTTTGATCTTTGTTCATTGTCTCTTGTGAAACATTTTCTATTTTCCCATCTATACCATGCATTAGGTTCCTTATCTCCCTGTGGTTTTTTGTCATACTATCATTAATATTCTGTAACATCATTGTCATTTCTTGTAAAAGTCCACTCATTTCCCCCTGAAGGAGCATCTTGTCTTATTTTAATAAGTTCCACTTTTGCTCAACAGTCCAAAAACCATATGTTCAGTCCTAATGTTGCTCCTCAGAGAGTACAATAATCATAGTTCTTTACACCCCAGAGTTTATAAGTCAGTTCCTTTTAGATAGTCCAGGATTGTTCTCACAGTTAAACTTCCAGTAGTCATAAAGTAGATAAAAATAGAACAGTAGATATCACCACAGTCCTCCAGATGTTGTTTAATTCTCTTATCAATTTTTCCCCAGACTTGTAGGGGTATGGTACATTTTCCATTGGTCAGTAGATGGCGCTCTCTGCTTAAGTTTCAGTGTCTCTAGTGTGACCTATATTTGACCAAATTTAATTCAATTTATAAAAGCCAAATTGGTTTTTTAAGTAAATAGTTCCAGCATTTTAAAATGCCTTTCCCAAGCCACACCCATCCAGTTTAAAAGTCCAATTTTCTATGTTTTAAAAGTTCTTTACTTTTCACCCCTTAGTTCCTTTCTTCAGGGTCAAGGATTTTTTTTCTAGGTAGTTATTTGCTGTTTTAACAAATATATCTAAGAGTCTATTTTCCTGGATTTTTTTTCCCTTTTAGGGTTAGGTTCTAGGTTAAAAAAAAGAATAAGCTCAACCAGTTCCAATCACTGTTCATCTACACTGCTCCTGTACTTTCTTTTTTGCCTCAGCTGTCCCAGCTTCATGGCAGCCATAACCTTCTAAATCGATATTGTGTCCAATATTCTTGGCCCAGGCTATCATTGGTTCTTTAACCACCTCTTCTGCTCTTTCA
>JANHFT010009124.1:24138-36411 GCA_032467955.1 Pseudoxenodon macrops
CTCTCACACACACAAACACCTGGTCTGGGACAAACTGACCTGGCAAGCACCAGAGCAGCAGTGGCGGGAGAAGAAAGCAGCATGTTGGTGGTCCCCGAAACAAATGTGGCTGGCAGTCACCCAAAGGCCCCGCGGAAGGCGAGCACGCCAGGCCCAAAAGAACCTTAGCATGTCCCCCCAAGGTGGCACTTCGGCAGAGCGCAGTGGGTTTCCCTCCCTGCCACCAATGTCTTCCATGGCGGCCTGTGGCTGCCCATGAATGTAGGCTGACAGCGGCCGGCCCTTTGGGGAGATGCAGCTGTTGTGCTGGTGCTGACGGGCAACGCTGCAGGAGGATGTCCCGGGACTGAACTTGCGGTGCACATGGTTAGTCCAGGGAGGGCAGCCAGCAGAAGTCCTGGGTGATTAAAGCGGAGGAGAAGCAACAGCAATGGCAGTGACGGGAGAAGGAGCAAAACAAACTCTCCAGGAGTCACTTTCTTCCTTCTCCCATTGCTGCTGCTCCCGCTCTGCTGTAGCCATCCAAGAATTTGCTGCCCCCCCTCCCTGGGCAGCAGTCTCTGCTCCAACGGTGGCAATGGAAGAAGGAAGAAAGCGAACATTCTAGGATCAGAAGGGCAATCAGACATTCTGCGATTGCTGCACATGTGCACCTCATGTGCAGCCCTGGGACATGTGCAGCAGCCTTAGAATGGCACTGACGCCACCCCTCTCAGCAACAGTACAGTAGCTGAATCTCCAATCATGGATCGCAGGAGTCAACTCGGAAGGCCAGTGGAAATGGGGCACCACTGGGAAGGGCACGTGGAAGGCAGGGACGCATGGTGGGACTGCAGGAAAGGGAGTAAGCTGCTAGCTTCCTTCCCCATGGCCGGGTGGCCTGACATGTTTTCCTGCCTTTGTTGCTACTCAGAGCTCCAGCTGCAGCGGTGGTGGAAGGAAAGCTGCAGAGATGCGGCAGCGGCACTCTGGGATGGTGGCCCTCAGCCAGTGCATGGGGGGGAGGAGAGAAAGAAGAGGCCACTGCCTCTTCCTTCTCTCCTTTCCCCCCATGCATGCTGTGCGAAGTCTCCCTCCAAGCACCAGCATGCTTCACGGTCTACACGAGCCTGGGAAGTGGTGGCAAGGAAGGCCTCTCCTGCCTCGCATACACCGGAAAGCTCAGCAGGGCTCTTGGTAGTTTCTTGCCACCCCGTACAGTCCACGCCCCACAGCTTACTTAGGCAGCCGCAGGAGGAGGCAGCAGTAACACAAGCAGCAGATGCGAGGGCAAGAACAGTAGAGGAAGTGGGCCATGTCGTGACCATACGGCATGGTATATATATAGGGCTCAAACACAGAGGTGGGGCGATCAGCGGGCCAGCGAGTCAGTGAGTGGCAGCCGGGTAGGAAGGCGGGGCAAGCATAGTGCGGACGGGCGGTGCCAGTGAATGAGCGGCGACTGGGTGTGCAGGGTGGGGGGAGAGTGAGCTGAACTGGCTTGGGGGCGTGGTCAGGCTTCCGTTACTACCGGTTTGGAAAACTACTCCCTAAGTTTACTACCTACTCTATAGGACCGGTCCGAACCGGTAGGAACCCACCTCTGCTGCTGTCTGAATTGGTATAAAATCAGCCTTCTTTAAATAAAAAGATTATTATAATGATATTGGTATCAACATAAAATTGAAGATACAATTTCAGTGTAATAATTAGCATTTAAAAGAATGTTAATTTTGACAGCTAGACCATTAGTATTTTTAGTGTTTTATATAAGAATATATAACGTTTTTATTCTATTGTCTTCAGAGTAAAGGAAACTGTCTTTTTAAAATAAGCTTTTTAAAAAAAAATGAACTCTGTATCAAAGAATAAATAATCCACACCATTAATAAAATCATAAGTACACTTTTCTAGAGCTGACATAGATTAGCCTGAACATCTTAAGAGCCAGACATATCTATATCTATATATACATCTACTTTACTGTATGAAAACTATAGATGCAAAAAAACAAGAACAGGATTTTTTTCTTTGAAAAGCTTGGGCAAGAAATATGCATGAAGAATTCAAGAGAAAGTGCATGTTGTTTTTCAAAGTAGAGTTTTGAATATCTTCCATTCTATTTTTATTTTCGGCTTTGCTGAATATTCCCATCTTTATTCAGTGAAGATGTTTCCAAAGCATACACTCATTTACTTTGTCATGAAAAAAAAAGAGGGGGGAAAACCCCCATGATTCTGTTGAAATGAAACTAACAGCAACCACTGCAGAAAATAAAGCTGTTAAAAATATATCTAGGTGGTTGTTAGCAAATGCTTCTCAAATTCTCTTCAAAACAGCAGCTTCTCACTATACATCATAAATAAAATAAGTACTCAAACAGTGGGAAAAATAAGGTTTTGATGCTGCAGCCTGGAGAGGCTCTTAGTAAAATGATTCCTCAGTGATAGTCACTGCATCCATTCAGCTGTGACAGTTGGAATGAAAGTGCCAAGGAAGGCTGTGGCGGTGCTTTCAATTTGCTTCTCGATTGATTAATTCTAGACTCAGAGCACGTGGAGGCATGAATGTAGCAACAGTTGTCAATGATTTAAAGCAGCTGCATCTTTTCCTGGAGTATATAGCAGCCAGAAGGTAGCCATGTGATTTCAGGGAAAGATGAAGCTGCTTTAAAGCTTTGCAAACAGATCAGAGGTGGGTTCTGAATCATCTTACTGCCAGTTTGCTCAGGGTGCCCTGCGGCCGTGCAAGTGCTTTGCGTGTGCGCACGCATGTGTAGTGCTTAAAAAAATGAAGATGATGCCGCCTATGACGGCGCCGAAAGAACCGACTTGGGGGCGTGGCAGGCCCAGGTCGCTAACAGTTCTTTGATATGGAAGAATGTCCCATACATCTCTCCACCCCCAATTAAATATATCAATGTATCTTTGTTTCTCATCTTTTGACTCATTGTATCTGAAACCTCCTCACTGTGTGGTATCCCGAAGTGAACACAATCTGTAGGTAGGGGCCGAAAGTATAACTTGACTCACTGATGAATAAAAATGTCCATTACAAACATGGATTTTCCTTCCAGGAGTGTTTGCAGGATATGGTCAAAAACCCATCTTAATCCACCCTAACTGAAGTTGGAAGAAGGAGAAGATTCTTGTAGCAAAGTGTTTAAAAGCTGTTTCAACATTACTAAAAGACTTCAGATGGCCCACAACATTAATTAAATAGCTGCATAAGTTTAGCCTGTTGCCTTGCAGGCTGCCTCTAGGAACTTTAAGCCACGGTGGCACTTAGTTTTTTTTTAAATCATCAGCATCAGAATCAGACCTGTCAGTTTTTATTATGAAGGTTGAAACATCCAAATGACTGTAAATGCTATACAGGTAAAAGGGGAGGAAGACAAAAAAAAGCTCAGCTTTCCAGATGTTTGGTGTTTCTTTTGCATACCAGTGAATTTGCTGTACAAATTGTGAGCATATGCTTCATCATAACCCTTCAGTAAGAGTGAATTATTTGCGTTTCATCCTCTTTCAATTAAAACCCTGCTGAAAGCCTTCAAATTGTGGCAATTCCAAATCTTTAGTCACACAATATGCAGTAATTCCTTTTACTCTGTGTGCCTTTCTCCTCAGCAGGCATAAACGACAGCAAGAATGATGTTTCAAGGAAGCTAATGTAACACACACCTAGCCGTATAAGAAATTAAAGGATTAGGCTGCAAACTGGGTGCTATAAATCTCCATGCGCTCCTCTGCTTTTCCTTTATTTATTTATTTGTACTTATTGCATTTGTAATCTGCCAACTGGAAATTCTCTGCAAGATGGATTTTTGCTCTCATTTGATAATGGACAAGACTGTGCTCTTCTTTGGGGGCAAAGCTTGAACATGGAGAAATTTGGGAAATATTTTTTTATTCAGTTGAAACTTCTCGCTGTTTCAAAATATCTGCACAGGTCTGGTGATATTTCTTCTTTATTCTAAATGGGGCTGTGGTAGTATAGTCATAAGGAGAGGAAATTAATCTCCCTGCCCTCTTTTTTGGGATGTTCACTTTTTTTAGTACTGGTAGTCCAGAACTGTGCCCTAAATTTCCATTGCTACAAGAAAATTGTTAAGTGAGTTTTCCCCCATTTTATACCTTCCTTGCCATGATGGTTGAGAGATTCACTGCAGTTTTTAAGTTAGTAACATGGTTGTTAGATGAATCTGGCTTTCCCATTGAATTTGCTCATCAGAATATCACAAAAAGTGATCACATGACCCAAGGACACTGCAACAGTCATAAATATATGCCAGTTGTCAAACATCTGAATGTTTGGTCATGTAACCATGGGGATACTACAATGGTCATAACTGTGAAAAATAGCAATAGCACTTAGACTTATATACTGCTTGACAGTACTTTACAGCCCTCTCTAAGTGATTTATATAGTCAGCATATTGCCCCCAACAATCTGGGTTCACATTTTACCAACCTCAGAAGGATGGAAGGCTGAGTCAACCTTGAGCCTGGTAAGATTAGAACTGGCAAATTGCAGGCAGATGGCAGTCAGCAGAAGTAGCCTGCAGTACTGAAAAACGATCAGAAGTCAGTTTTTTCAGTGCCACTGTAACTTTGAATGATCACTAAACAAATCAGAGGTGGGTTCCTACCAGTTTGGACCGGTTCTACCAAGTAGGTAGTAGGCTGCTGGTGACGTCACAGAGCCGGTTCTGCTCTGTGGGCGCCGCCATCTTTTTTTTTTTCAATAGTTTTTTTTTTAAAAATCCCAGATTTTTTTTCTTCTGTGCCTGCACAGAAGCCAACTTTCCAGCACTGCACATGTGTCGCCATCTTGTTTTTGGCCTTAAAAAAATTTGGGGCCTTTTTCTACTGCGCACGCGCATGAGGCGCGTCCATGCAGCGCGGGAGGCAGTGAACTGGCGGCAAGGCAAGTTAGAACCCGCCCCTGAAACAAATGGTTGTAAGTCAAGAGCTACCTGCTTCGGAGGAGATGAGTGGGAGATGTTAGAGGGAAAAAAAGAGTCTGGGATTCAATAATCAATAGGTTTTTCCTTAAATAAGAATAACCCTTGAGAATAGCCTGTCAGAAACCTTTTAGACAGATGGAAAGATCTCCAGGACAAGGCCTCTGCAGGCAGGGGATAAAGTAGAGTTGTAAAATTGTGAGCCCAAAGAGATATTGTACGATTCCAATGGAACGAGTCTATGCAAGCGTTTGCTATAGTCAAAAGATGGGAAAGTCCAAATGCAGGTTGCCTGTGACAAATCCTGTTGGAATCAAGAGTATGAGATGCAACTGTTTTCTGAGAAGGACCAGGAGAAAGTCAAGATGGAGCTTTGGGAAACAAAACGAATGTCAACAATCTTCCCTTCTTATGCAAACAGCCAGTCCATTCTCCCTAGAGGCGTGGAATAGCTCCTAGATTGCAGTGCAGTGAAAGTGGTGTTTGCAATTTTAGGCTGAGTCAATTAGCACATATTTCTCTAGAGAAATAGGGAGTGGTTGGATGACTGAGAAGGAGGAGGAGGAGGCGCTGGCTGCATTGCAGTAACAGTTTCTTGATATTCCCTTGATTAGGGACTATAGTAAAGAAAAAGACATGACCTGGAAGGAAAATTGTAAGGAGAATATGTAACAATAACCTTGGTTATTGCTAAGCCAAACTCCAGAAAAATCAAGTTGAATAATTCTGGGAAAAAACTATGACAGATTCTGCTAATTTTCATAGGATTGAATGCAGTTCTTGAAATAGATTGGGTGGTCTCTGCATAATCCTAGTAATAAGGCGTTAAGTGGCCTGTGAAAGAACAGTTTAGTCTATGGCCTGAAACCAAAGGAATGTAAGTGGGAGGAGACTTCTTTGTTTCCTCTTGATTCATTATTTCTTCCCAAACAAACTGCATGTATCAGAATACAGGTAACACCTTGTAATAAATACACTATTAATAAATATATAATACAGATAAGTTAACAAAAATATAAACAACAACAATTGTTCAGCAGTCAGTGCAGGACAAAATTCACTTGAAATTTATTGATTCAACGGCCATCCCCTGGTCCTGGAATTATATCAAAGCAAACATTAAACAAATTTTCCAAGGGAATTTTTCCGTGCTGATGAAATGCTTCACCACACTAAGCCATTGGCCTCTGATAACTGGATAGAAGACATCCTTTCATTTGGAGGATGAACCAACTTTTTATTTCCTATTTAACAGCTGCTTGTCCCTCCGGTGTTAACTGTTGGGTCTGCACGATAGGGCTGAAGCAAGCAAATTAAGTGATCTGCAAGTGACTTTGATTGTCCCTCCTTTTTCCCCTTTCTATCCAATGCACATTTCTATCTCCTCTAAGCAACAGGCTGCCAGAGAAAGGAGAGTGCATACCAGAAGCCTCAACACATTTCTTGCATATGGCTTTGAAAGGAGACCAAACAATTCCATGAGATTAGTCTGAGGGCCACATGAGACCACAAATGGAGAGTGTAGGGAAGATGACCTTGTTGCAAAAGCTATAAGACAAAAGTAAAGAAGTCCCTGCGAATTTTATTCTGTTAGTCATTGCTGACTATAGTGGATGGTGCTCATCTCTATTTCAAGGTCATTGAGCTAGCGCTGTCTGAAGACATTCCCATGGCCATGTGGCCAGCATGATATCACAGAGCACTGGTACTTCCCAACCAATGTGGTACCTATTTATCTACTCACTTTTTCATGTTTTCAAACTGCTAGTTGGCAGTTGACAAGAACTCACCCCATTGTGTGGCACTCAGGTCTCAAACCTGGACTGCCAGCTTTCCAGTTGACAAGCCCAACATCTTAACCATTGATCCACCATACCACTCTATAAACTATAGCCTAGGCAAAAAGAGCTGAAACATTTTCTAAACAAGATGACAATTTCAAGTGGCTAAGAAAGATACCTCCCTGAACTCTAAGAAGAGCACAATCAGATTGCAATATTTTGTTATTACAGCCACTCTCAAAAAAAGTAGCTTTAGCTTTCCTAGGAAGTTCTGAGCTACCTAGTGGAGCTGATAGCAAACTATTGACATTCTTTTCAGGTAGTTCTAAACCACAATGGGCTTTCAAAATAAATCAAACAACTCCTTAGTATCTCCCAACTACAATTATTATTTATAATAATTGGAGCGACTGGTTTTCAACCTACCTATGTTCTGATTATCTAAGTAAGTCTGAGCTAACATTTGGCTTCCTTTATATTTATTATACAATATGTGAGGAAGACAACTAATGGGAAGCTATGCCTGAACAATGACAAGAGAAACATCTTCACTGTACAGTTCTATCCAAAACCCTCTGAGTCTGTACTGAGTCATAGCCTGTGTAAGAAAGAGATAAGCAGATCACTCTAGGTGCATTCGATTTTGGTATTACATGCAAAAATAGTCAACAATTGGTGAATTGGAATCACATTTGGCTTGCTCTAAGATGATTCAAAATGTTATTCATAAGTACTCCACAATTTCCCTAATGACCATATTATGCATTTATTGTCACAATACATTTCCACATCACTCTCTCTTTGGTTAAAGTACATGTGGTCCCAAGGCTACAATGATAAACAACAACAGAAGCTGTCACAATTACTATTGCGGCCCTTCTTGAGAGACTGGCCATCAGTAGAGGATTTAGGGGTGAAGGTGAAGAGCAGACAAAAGTGTGACCTTAAGAGAATTGGAGTGGTAGGGAAGAACACCTTCTTTGAGCATAACGGACACAGACCTTCTATATTGCTGTGCTTATCTTTGCCATTTTTTCCTTCTGCTGCTGATAAGACATAGCAATGGCACTTAGAATTATATATCACTTCATAGTGCTTTACAGCACTCTCTAAGCCAGGTGTCAAACTTGTGGCATCACATTGTCATCACGTGACATATTGCAACTTTTCCCCCCTTTGCTAAACTGGGGTGGACGTGGCCAGCACAGGACACATCCGGTCTGCAGGTTGGGAATTTGACATCCCTGCTCTATGCAGTTTACAGAGTCAGCATATTGTCATAAAAAATCTGGGTCCTTATTTTACTGACCTCAGAAGGATGGAATGCTACATTGATTATGAGCCGGTAAGGATTGAACTCCTGGCAGTGAGCTGAATTAGTCTGCAAATACTGCATTCTTACCACTGTGCCACCACGGCTCCCACATACCTGGCCTAGCCCTTTGTGAGGCAGCTTCTGGCCACATGAGGCCTCAGCAAGACTGTGCAAGGTTTCAGGAAGGACTTGAGTGGCCAGCAGCTGCCTTTCAAAGGCCCAGACTGGACTCGCCTCATCATCAGTGGAAGGAAGAAGATGATGAAGATCAAGTGGGGGTGGCAGGGGGACAGCAGGGGCAGTGGAGGGTAGGGTGGCCAGAAGGGCAAAGATGGGGTAGAGATGGGTGAATGAGGGGAGTTAAGTGCACCTTGTAAATGTGGGCAGGTTGCCAAGCAACCAAATTTTTATTATGTGACCATAGGAGAGTTGCAATGACTGTAACTTAATTGTAATTTTGAATAGTTACTAAGGAATGGTTATTAATTAAGGACTATGCATAGGAGTAAGACAAAGATGTGTGATGTCCTTCAGTTATTTAATGTATTTATGGATAAATGTTTAAGGAAAGCTTGTGGTGATGTTATAGGTGCATTGCTTTGAAATATAAATGCATGTGTGCTTATGAATGTGGATGATACTGTGTTGTTGGCTGAGAACTGAGTGATTTGTAGCAAATGTTAGACTATGTAATGCATTTGGGAATAGGGATCTGAAAATTAATGTAGTAAACACCAAGGTAGTTGCATTTGACAGGAAAAATGGAGTGAACTATTGCAAGTTATACATAAATGTAGAAAAAACTGGAGCAAGTAGATGACTTTGTGTGCTTTGACAGAATGTTAACTAAAGATGGAGAAATGGATGGGGAATTCTAAAGGTGTGCAGATGCTGATAAAAAAGATAATATGTGAGTATCTAGTTTGTTGTAAGGAATGAATATCTGAGATATAAAAATGATTTAGAATAAGACAGGGCTTCCACCCAATTTGTTATTTATAAGTGATAGGTAAGTGAGAAGAAATGTAGAAGTAAGTTAAATGCTGTGGAAATGAGTTATTTAAGAAGTGTTGGTGCTAAAACAAGAAGAGAGAATATCAAGAATGAATGCATTATAAATGAATGTGGGCTGAATGCAAAGTATAGTAGACAGTTTGGGGGGAAAAGCACACAAGAAGAAAGAATATCAAGAATGAATGTGTTATAAATGAATGTGGACTGAATGCAAAATTGAATAGACAGTTTGAAAAAAAGTATACCAAGGTGATTTGGTCCTATAGAGAAAATAAATGGAAGATTTAATTGCAAGGAAGAATGAATAGATCAAAAGGAATTGAAAGGTCAATGACAAAGTAGTGGTTAGATGGTATTGATGAGAATTTCAAGGAGAAATCAGACTTTTAAAGAAAAAGGCAGTAGGGAAGCAGTAGAAGCAACGATTTTTGCAAGGGTAGAAGCACATGGAGAAATTTAATAAATATTATTGGTATAAAGTAATTTTAGTGTAACTATACTTCCTTTTCTTATCTCATGCCTAATTTCTTTAGTTTATTATATCTATGTGAGTTTGATGGTTTGGGGAGGAACCATCTCTCACTTAATCCTATGCCAAGAATGAGTGGCTGTAAATGTTTGGATTGTCACATGTGAAGATGTTCCAGTTTTGACCTTGGATGGGGATGCATTTCCCATTCAAAGGTGGTACACAATCTGGGGCTCTTCCTGGATTCACAGCTTCTGATGAAAGCGCAAGTAGCCAGAAAGGTCTCTATACAATCACCTGATGTGTCAGTTATTCCCTTTCACAGATCATGGTGGCCCTTGAAACAGTCACTCAGATCCTGGTTTCCTTATAGCTCAACTACGGCAATGCATTCTGCATAGGGCTGTTATTAAAGACCACTTGGAAGTTCTAACTGATCCAGAACAGGGGTGGATTCTAGCTTACCTCACCGCCAGTTCGCTGCCTCTCACACCGCGTGGGCACGACTCGTGGGCGTGTGCATGTGCAGTAGAAAAAAATCCATAAAATCCCCCCCAAAAGCCCAAAACAAGATGGCAACACATGCATAGTGTGCATGCACAAAAGAAAAAAAATCCCCAAAAAATTCAAAAAAAAATTCCCCCCAAAAAAAAATTTCAAAAAAGATGGCGGTGTCCATGGACCAGAACTGGCTCCGTGACATCACCAGCGGCCTACTACCTACTCGGTAGAACCAGTCCAAACCTATAGGAACCCACCTCTGATCCAGAACTAACGGAAAGGGAACTGATGGACATGCCTCAATATGTCCATGTAACATCTCTGCTTTGTCAGCCATAATGTTTGCTAATTTGGTTCTGGATGTGATTCAAGGTGTTGATCATTACTTATAAATCCCTAGATGGTATAAGGCCTGGAAATGTGTCTTTTCTATACCAGCACCTGCTCTCTGGAGTGAGATTCTCTCCAAGATCCAGAAGTCTGCTACTGTTTAGAAGGTACTTGAAGACCTGTCTCTTCACTCAGACCTTTAACAAGGGAGAGTAAGACCCCTTCTTTCATTCCCATCTGATCTGTTGTTCTTGTCATCTTTTATCTTTTCTTCCCTTTCTTTTTAAGTGGTTGTATTGTAATTTCCTTGTTTAGGTTGTTGTCAGCCAGCTAGACTAGGTGTGAGTTGGGCAGCATACAAGTTAAATAAATAAATCTTATTTCTTTTCTGAACTCTGTGTAGTGTGTAGCTTTCCCCCAAAGGACTATGGCTTGATAGGAATAAAGATAGGAAAGCATATACCAGGGGAGGAAGGGGCACTCTGAAAAGAGCCTAGTTTAGGCTCTGAAGAGTCATAGTTATTAATCTTATGTTTGACATTCCAACTTGGTAATATTCAGCTAAACATTCATTCAAGGTCAAAGCTTTGGCATCAAAGGGACAGCCATCCCGGTGGAACTTCTTTGCTTCCTTTTCTTTGAAAACCCAAATCCACCCTGGCCCCATCCCTTCTCAGTTTTAACAGTAGATATTTTTGCTAAGTCTTCTGTGCTTATTTATGAAAATAAATCCTTAATTTTAAAAACTCGGACACATTTGTGGATAATATGATAAATTACATCCCCAGACCCGTGAGTATCACAATTGTGTGGATTTGTTTTGCCAAAGTCTGTATAAATGAAGAGGTCGATGATAATGAAATGCAGGAACAATGAATCACAAGGAAAGTCAAAGTAGTTTTCCTTTACAAATCAGGCACATGAGGCAGGTTTATATGTCCATCTCAAAAAATGTATGCAAAGATACTGTATATTCACCAGTATCATGATACATTTCTTCAGCAATATCAAGTAGTTTAAGAGACATCTAATTGCATAATTGACCAAATAACTTGACCCATCTAAACCAGATGATTTCATACTGTTCGTATTTCTAGGCATTTTTTAGGATTAAATAGTATTGTAGTTCCTTGCTGAGAGAATGGAAGACACATTTTTGTCATAGCTACATACATAACATAAGCCACACCTAAGAATGACCTAATCTTAAAACTTTCGATACCACAAACCTTCTGTACCATCTAGAGCAGTGATGGCTAACCTTTTTGACATCACATTCCAAAAGTGGGGGGAACATGGGGGGGGTCGTGCACATGTGTGCCCACACCCATAATGCAATGCCCTCCCCCCCTGCGCATACATGCAGACCTCACTCTGGTTGGGCCATTTTTCGCCCTCCCCAGGCTTCAGGAAAGCCTCCTGAAGCTTCAGGAGGCAAAAGATGGACCCAATGGGCCAACCAGAAGTTTGGAAAAGAACTTCTAGTTGGCCTGTTGGCCCGTTTTCGCCCTCCTAAGCCTCTTGAAGCCTGGGGAGGGCAAAAATGGCCTCCCCCGCGCTCTGGAAGGGCAAAAATCAGCTTGCCAGGGCATGCATGCACACTGGAGCTGACATAGGGCAATGCCTCGCATGCCCTCAGATATGGCTCCATGTGCCACCTATGGCACGCATGACATAGGTACACCATCACAGATATGGAGGGTCCTTATTGAGCTACATTCAGAAGATGAGACTAGAAGACTATAGTTTTATATGTAAGCCTTTAATCGGCAGTGTCCTACTTTTTCAACTGTTTTCATCATAATTCCTGGTGTTAAATTGTGATAATTATCACAGGTTCCATTCTTACTTATTATGCTATTTGTTATTATTTATGGTTTTATTACATGGTTTTATCATTGCATTTCTTTATTTTTCTCTT
>JANHFT010009126.1:0-14692 GCA_032467955.1 Pseudoxenodon macrops
CTTATTTTAGCACATGCGCTCAAAAGCCTGATTGGGCTTATTATCCAGGAAGGTCTTATTTTCAGGGAAACAGGGTACTATTCATTCAGTTCAACAGAAATAAGACATTAATTATTCCTCCTTGATTAAAACAGTTCAGGTTATATATGTGAGTCAAAACAGGAAGGAATTAAAACAGAGGAAGGAAAAACAGTTAACAGTTTATACTTGAGAAGCTGGAAAATAATTGGCACAAACTATGCAAACAAATTAAGCATTAGGCCTTGTCAGTGAATTACACTCTCTTTTTAGTCGAGTTGGATTCCTGGTGACCATGTAGGTTTGCAGGTAGTCCTCAACTTACAACCATTCATTTAGTGACCGTTTAAAGTTACAAGGGCACTGAAAAAAGTTTTTCATTCTTAAGAAAGGAGTGACATGAGAGCAGTGTTCCCATATCTCAGGGATTGTCACATTGAAGAAGGGGGTCAACCGGGGGTGAAATGCTTCCGATTTGCCTGAACAGGTAGTAATAAATTCTTTCAGTTCAGAGTAGTATCCGTAGTAAACATGCTTTTAAACAGTAAAAAAAAAAGAAGGTTCCCACGATTGGTGACACATCTGATTGTCACAATCTTTACTACCCATTAGCCCAACTGGAAGTAAAAAAAGGCTTTAAAAGTTTTTTAAAAGTGCAGACTCTCAGCTATCTTTGACAATCAGCTGAAAGGGGGGAATGTTTGAACTTTTTTTTTTTTTACTTTTTAAAAGCATTTTTTTTTAAACTAACTATTTGCCCTGTGAGGTTCATGCTTATTGCAGGGGATATTTTGTGTGGAGTCCAGCTGCTTCTGCATTGTGCGTGAGTCAGTTGCGTAGGAGTCAGTTGTGTAGCTTTTGTGTGTTATTTTTGTGCAAAGTGTAAAAGTTGGCTTTTGAGCTCTTTGTGGCTCTGTGAGGTTCAAGCTTGTTGCAGGGACCATTTTGTGTGCTTTTGCATTGTGTGTGAATCAGTTGTGTGGCTTTTGTGTTGTTTGTGTGTGAAGTGTGAAAGTTGGTTTTTGAGTTCACCTAATCACATGACCACCACACCCACCAAGCCATGCCCACAGAACCGGAAGGGAAAATTTTTAGATTTCACCACTGCATCCAAGCATATGTTGGTTTCAAATAGTGATCTATCGGCTGCCATTTATAGCCTGTCTTTTAATGAAGGAAGAAACACTAAGGGTGACTGAGCAATAATCATGTAAAACAACTGACAAAGCATCAATAAAAACATTAATTTAAAACATCTGCCTCCTTTTGAACTCTGTGGAGGGTGCAACTACCTTTTCTCTCCTAGAGGCTGGGAGAAACAAATCTAGTCATAATAAAAGTAATTAACTTTTACCTGAAGTTTTGGAATAAAGTTATATGGATTTGGGGAAGTTTTAGTTGTATAAAGAGCAAATATCTTTGCTCTTTCCACACAATTCCTTGCCGCACAAAATATATTCTTTAGTATTTCAGCAATCATTGCTGATATCACTAAAGAATATGGAGACTGTTTATCCCTTTCACTGGAAGAAATGGGGAAATAATGAGATTCCCTTTGCTATCTGGTGGCAAAATCAGTGGCTTTGACTTCTAACTGTTCATGTAGCAGCACCAACATTGGAAGGTAAGATGACACAGGTTTTCCATCAACCTGAGACAACTTCAGACTAATGGCTGTTCCCTACCCATCTAGCTTGAGTAGATGGACTTTTAGTCTGACTCAACAGTATTTTGTTTTTTAAAATTGGGCTAAAATGTGAAGAGGAAACATAGAAAGCTGCATCTGCAGAAAACAGGAGAAGGTATGCCATATGATGCTATATCACATCATAGCAATGGTACAAAAAAAACATTTGGGGTTTGGACAGAAGGTTGTTTGTTTGGTTTGGTTTCCTCATTTGCATAAGGTAGAATCAACTTGCTCAATCAGGAAAAGAAGAATATCTTAACACCTCCCTAGAGGTGTTAAGCCACTAGACATGTTGAAAAGGCAAATGGTGCAAATCAGCCAAAACACCCTGTTCAGAATTGCAATTTGATTTGAAGAATCAGTCCAATTGCTTTGAAGCTGTAAAGTATCCGCCTGATTTAAATCATTGGTTTGAATCATTGAATCAATTCAATTCAAAGTTTCGGTTCACTTTAATAAAAGTGCATCAGCTTGTGCATGCATGTGCAAAACTCAAATTGATTCAGAGGCACTTATTTAATTTGACACTTCAGATTTGTCAGGTGATTTATTTTAAACCTTTTTTTCAAAGAGATGATCCAATCCAATTGCCTTTGAAGTTATTCTTTGAATCAAAGCTTTGCACAACCCATCAAAAGCAGTTACTAGAAAGTTGGAAAGTACTCTCAGAGACTTGGTTTAAAATAAGTGCAGTTCTCTAATGAAACAAAATAGAGATCATATGTAAGCATACTCAACTATGCCTAAAGAACTGTGGGAGGGCTGATGGTCACAGTGTATGTATATAATGTATCTCAGGAGAAATCCTTAAAGCAGCAAATGTTAAAAGAGATTAAACAGCGACTAGATTGTTGTAATGAGAAGGAAATGACCAAGAAGTTATTTCTCAAGTCTGATTTGTATTACGGTAAATGTTATGTGAGATTCAATGTTGCATCAAATAATAAAGAGTAATATAAAGTGAAGGGTAAACCAGGGCATTAACTTGCTGAATTTCATAACTGTTAAATAAAGAATATTAATACAAATGTATCATGCTGCAAAGCAAAGCATTAACCTCTAGCATCACTCTTCATCTAAAAAAGCTTCTAAATCCTAGACAAACCTCAACAGCAATCTTAGAAAATACAATGATGTGTGGCTACAGTCCAGTGCTTTGATAGTATACCTATTTCCCCAGAAAATGGAAAAGAGCAAACTAGGAGGATGACAACTTCACTAGTCTGTCTTCTGATAAATGAATATTTGGGGTCAGATCACACCCATCAGTGCAACTGTTTATAAATAGATATAGTTTCATTCTATGACAGCCATATTTTAAGGGCATCCAAGACATGCACTCACATTGGAAATATGCCCATCAACTCCCCATGAAATGTTTATTGTGCACACAGTGCTTCTCACTGGATTGGTATTTACTTGGGTCTGTACACAGTTCACGTGCAGAGAGACAGACATAATGACTGGAAAAAATAGCAAGGGACCACAAAATGAAGGGGGGGAAAGAAGACCTGCATTGTAAATGTAACTTCTTTGATCATTGGCAGGTTCAGACATTCAGTTTTTCAGACATCTGTAATAAAAATGCATGGGGGAAAGATGTTCTTTGACCACTTATGCATGTAGTGATACTCTGGCTCATTATGCTACTTAATATAAAAGTATATTTTTTTAAAGAAGAAAATGTAGTTGAACTGGGGAGAAACCTGAAAAGAGAGGTTCGACAAGAATGAGATTCATCATCATCTTGTCATTGATTAAAATGTCAAGATAAATGAAGCAGATCAACTTTTTCTTTAGAAAATTGCTCTTTTCTATAGAGATAGTTAAAATCTAGCTAGGAACTTAAGTTAGATTTTATTTTAATTTTCTGCCTGGAGCTAAGCCTAATGTTCTGATCATAATTAGGATGTTCCATGTTTACCACAGCCTTGTATTCCATCTTTCAGGCTGGATAAGAAGAAATTAATATTATTTATAATTTTGTAGCACTCTATAATATTAAATCATAAACTCTTCCAGGGAGAAGAAAAGTTCATTGGTGACAGAACACGTGGAACACTGCATATACTTTTGTAATTTTATTATAAAGTAAAAAGGATCTTATGTACAGTGTTTTTTTTAAAAATAGAATGTTATTTTACTTACTTCTTGTGAAGTCAATTATCCCACAAAGAATTGCTAAAATGTCTAGCCACACATCTCTAATCTTCATGGCTAGCAAGCTGAATCATAGTAGTATCCCCTTCTGGCTTAGGAAAGAGGAAAAGATTAATGAACAGCTTAGGGAGGGGAAAAGACAGCTCAGTCCTGACATCAAGGTCCTATTGCATTAGCTACAATAATAGAGCATTTCTAGAATCTATCTTCTTCTATTTCTTGACCTTGCCTATTTCAAGAACTTGACATTAATCCTGAAAAACCTCATTACTTTCTTACCAAAGAAGCATTAGACCTTGCCTTCTAGATTTGAACATTTCCTTGAGACACTCTCCTGGCTGTAGGGCAAGTAACTAAGACATCATTGCAACATCAATAGCAGTAAGACACATGTACAATGTCATAATACAGGTAGCACATAATATAGGTAGCACAGCACATGGGACAGGGCTTACCTCAGCTGGAGTTACATGTCACTGCACAGCCTATTCTAGTGATTCATCTGGAAGTCTATCAGAGGAGCTGAAGGTGTTCAAGATCAATTTCTGACTCAAATGTGACTTGTTCATGGAGGGTCACCGAATAGAATTTCTTATAGATGGGACCAAGGTCATCTTTGTTTTGGGTGTCTTGAAAGAAGGGGCAGCCTTCATATAAAGGTTAAAAACTTTTTTGGATTGAGCCAGAAGAGTGATAAGGAAATGGGAGATTCTCAAGATGAAATAAGGACATGTTTGTGAATACATAGCTATTTTCCAATTCTATGATAAGGATGCCCTTTGGAATGGTGGTTAGAGATGTTTCAAATACAGATATAGTCTTTTATTTAAAACCACCTGTTTCTCTGATGTTCAGTATTTTATGTTAGTTCTGCCAATTGATAGATGCTTTATAGTCTTGCTGGATGAAATCATTCTTTTATATGCATCATGGCATATTTTGTCCTTTAGAAGCATTATATTTTTCAGCCCTGGAAAAGGTCATTGCAAAATAGATGATCCATGCAAATTATTCAGAAAAATAAGTGATTTTTTTTCTTCAGCCTGCATTTTAAGCTTTTTCAATTGATTTAAAAAAAATAAGTATCTTTAAAAATGCATCGTTCCAAGAAATATGTGTCTCTGTCCCATCGATAAAATTTTATATTTTTGTAATTATTTTTACTTACAGAAAATGTTTATTGACTTTCTAGGTCATAAAATGGATGCCTTCTTTTAGATGACATTTTAAGGGTTCCCGCTCTTACGTTTGCAAAAGGAAACATTTGATGGCTAATTTTATTTCTTTGGGTTGCATTTAGAAGCAACACTGAGATATACCAGAAATGATTATCATCTCAGAAGAACCGAAAACTCTGCTTTTCTTTGTCCAGTGATGTCAAAGGATTCAAGTGGAAAGTCTGCATAATGAAGAGTAAGGCATCTTTTTCCTCCATCTCTTCAGAAAGAAGGTGAAGATTCAACCTTGCTTCAAGTTTGAATAAACTTTGATACACAGCTTGCTAAATGATGTATTGACTAGCATTGGTTGCATTAGATCTCTTCTTTTTTGAATTGTCACGGATCCGTTCAAACTGTTGCTTTAATTCCATTTTTTTAACTGAATTGAACAGGGGAATGAACTTGATTCAGAAAGTCAACTTTATTTGAGAAAAAGCCTGGAGAAAAAGCCATTGACTACCCAACTTAGAAATCTGACTGGAGATTTGATTGAACTGCCTTTGAATCAATTCGCCAAATGAAATATTCTTGTAACTCCAGGAATAACTCCAAACCTAATTCTTTTTCTTGCCAACAGTTATTTTAACAGCTTGAGGTCCAGCCTTAGGATGACTAGGATGTAGTCCTACAAATCAGGAGGGATTCTGTTAGAGAATATTATCCTGGAATAATTTAGAGGAGAAAAATTACTCTTGCTTATATTGCAGAGGAAAAATAAGTGTTTATCACATGAAACTATGTCATAAGTCAGCCCTTTGTAGACTATTTTAAAATTAAATAGCAGGTATGGGCCCTGATTGCAACTAGTGACCTAGTAAATGGGAAAAGTAGATTTAAGCTTGATTTAATATGTCACCCAATGTTTTCCTGTAAGCATGAGTGGGAAAACTTCTCACTGCAGCCAGTTCAGAACCTTTTTAGTAATATGGCCTTAGCTTGTGTTTCTTCATTCTAAATTTAGTCAGCCAACTGCCAATTTGTCTAGTATTCATGGAAACATTATATCATCAGTGATTCTATTCCTCTTAGTTTCTGCATTTTTAAAATGCCTTCTGCTGCTGCTGTTCTGTTCAGGTAATAATTTTATAACTTAAGATGACCAAGCTGCTAAACATTATTGGGAGGACAAGATGCAGGACATAAATTCTGTTACATCTCTCCCAATCCTCTATTCTAGGAAATACAACTTGCCTGACAGAAATGTTCACATAATATTTTATGTGTAGACATTTGTAAGAGATGTAATTGCCTTGTACGTGTTACACTGGGTACATTTCCAAAAGGATCTGCTTAAACTTAGAATTTTTAATCACAGCAACTTTAAGACTTGTGGACTTCCAAAACCAGAATTTCCCACACTACCACAAGTGCTCAGAGTCTTGGGCATGAAGAATTGGGATGGGGAATTCTGGTATTTAGGATAGAATACAGTATTGGAAGGAACCTTGGAGGTCTTCTAGTCCAAACCCCCTGATCAGGCAGAAAACCCTATACCATTTCAGACAAATTGTTGTCCATTTTTTTCTTTAAATCTTCCAGTGTTGGAGAATTCACAACTTCTGGAGGCAAGTTGTTCCACTAGTTAATTGTTCTGTCAGGAAATTTCTTCTTAGTTCTAGGTTGAAGTATTTGAAGTACACAAGTCATACAGTTGCCAAGATTAGACACCTCTGGTCTAGAGCTACTTTTCTGTTCAATAAAAATTGAGTAAACATTGGAGCCAAATGCTTATTACTTTTTGGCAGGTGGTTCCTCTTGAAATATCTAAGAAGGTTGTTAAGATTTTCCCAGTGATGGTCACTATAAGGGGAATTAAGTTTAATGCCAGATTATCAACTCCAATTTATGTTTTGTGCATATATTTTGCATGCCATTTTTAATGTAATAATAATTTATGTTATTTTTATTTGTACCATATAATGACTATGGTTTTTTTTATCATAAATAAATAAATGAAACAAAAAAAAAACCTGAATCAAGTGCTATGTTCCTATGCAACCAGGAAAGTATTTTTATCAAAGTATTAGTATATACTATAACTCCTATATTTTCAAAACAAGGATGGCCCATTAGTATAGCACATTAAAAAAAATCAACTATAGCATACTGCCATAACTTTTAGATCACACTATAGTATATTTTGCTTATTGAATTAGCCACAGATGATGTGATGGAATGTGTCTATGAAGGGAAAGATGGTGTGATAGCAATTATTGTTAGTAATTACTTTAGTCATTTTAATCTTTTGTCCAATATCTGAATGTAAATCTTTTTATCATAGTTCAAAGAAGTGAGATTCTATACCATATTTCTGGCTTCGTTTTCTTTAACTGTACATGTGCATTGGAAAATCTGAAACCACATCCTTCTATGGGAAATAGAAATGTGTCAAATTAAATGATACTAAATGACAATTACATGCTAACTAGTGAACAAACCTCTTCTTGAATAGCCTTCTGTATAAATAATAATAAATATTTTTAAATGTCACAGGCTTATATTCTTTTATTTGTAGATTTAAATTTTCTTCAACAGGAACCTCATTACTGTAATGTCTTGAAACAGAACCTTTAAAAAATAACTTAACAAAAGAATATTTTTGAGAAAGATGAGTAGTTCAGAAATGAAAGAGAAAGAGAGAGATCTGGAGGTGTGTGTGTGTGTGAGGGGTGGGTTCTAACTTACCTCGATGCCAGTTCGTTGCCTCCCATGCCGCGTGGGTGCACACGCACCTTGTGAGCATGCACATGCGCATTAGAAAAAAATCCCCCCCCCCAAAAAAAGGCCAAAAGCAAGATGGCGATGCATGCACAGTGCTGGAAACTTGGCTTCTGCACATGCGCAGGAGAAAAATACCAGAAAAAAATCACATTTTTTTCCCCAAAACAAAATTCAAAAAAAGAAATGGCGGCATCTATGAACCAGAACCGGTTCCATGACATCACCAGCGGCTTACTACCTACTCAGTAGAACTGGTCCAAACCAGTAGAAACTCACCTCTGTTGTGTGTATAAAGTGAAACAATGGGTATTTAAAAATAATATTCTTACCTCTTTCATATATTGCATAGGCAAATGACTTACTTCTCTTATTAGCAACTGAAATTAAAATTATTCCAGAGATTTTGAATTAATGCATTATTCTTCTGTCTAACTCAATATGACACTTCTGCTGAGCTCTGTGAACATGTATTAAATTTTATATTAATATTATGCTCCATTGTTATTTTAAAAGGAAGGTCACAAAATCAAATCCTCTCCAGAAAGCACGTTAAAGGACTAAACATAAATAATTTCCCTAGTCTTGTCAAATGAAACAAATCAAATTAGTTTTCTCACAGGATAATTTGAAATAGCCCAGTGCTTTGACTGTGGGACAGAGACAAGTAATAAAAGAGAAGAATGACCTGGTTTGGTCTGTCAGGCCTTGGCATTAATATATATATATATATTTAACAGCAAATACTAGGTACTAAATAAGTAGACTTAATTAGAATGCACTTAGAAGTACACTAATTGTGTCCAAATTCAATATACATGGGTATGAAATAGTGAATAGGAAAACAAAAGTGTCATTGTGATCCTTTTTCATTTTGTTAAGGAGGCTAGCTAGTCCAATATTCTAGAGATATTGGACTAAAAACAGATTTTTGTACAAAAACAAATCTTCCATTTGTCTTCCAGTCTTGCATCATGATTTAAGTAATAGCTGTGGCATTACCTATACAAGTGGAATAATGCAATTTACTAACCTACCAAACTTCTGGAGTAACACCCAAAGGCAGAAAGCTTTCCAACCAAAATATTTATTCTTTTTTATTTTGCTGTCCACTCTAAGAATCTTATAACAAAATATCAGAGAACATAGAGAAAGTTAGGATCTTTTCTGTAATGGGAATCAATTATTCTAAAAGGCTATTTTCAAGAAGATGCCTCAGATGCAGCAGAAACCAAGTAAGAATGAGATTTTTATAATATTTCAAGAATTCATGGACAGACTATAGCTGCCCTTTCCATGCATTGGAAGTTGTAATTATCCTCCATCCACATTTTGCTGGCAAAAAAACTGATTTGTCTCTTCAGTCCAGACATCCTTGCCTCATTACTTTGGACAGTAAAATTGTCCTGTGATAGGAAAGAAATATTACCCTAATATTTGCATCTTCTAAAAGGAACCTGCCCCATTTTCAAAATGTTTGAAAATGTCCAGAAAGTAAGCATTGATAATAACAAGTTTTTTTTTAAATAAAATAAGTTACCTCAAAGAAAAGCAATCAATAAGACCTGTATTTCTTCAGAAACAGGTTCTGTTCCTCTGCTCTATGTACCTTCCCAGGATTTAATTTATAGTGATTAATTTTGCTCTTTATCACATCTTAAGGCACAATCAAGAAAAAAATTAATTTCTTCCTCTCTTATTGAAATTGGTGTTGAACCATAGGTAACATTTCTCAGGCTGGAGTCCCTATACTAATTTCTAGCAGAAGAAATTAAATCATGCCATTGGCAGTACATTGATTGATTGATTTTCCCACTTTTATTGTTTTTGCAAACAACTCAGGACAGTAAACATCATCTTTTTTTCCTCACAGCCCTGTGAGATGAGTTGGACTGAGGAAGAGTAATTGGCTTGAGATCACCCAGCTGGCTTTCATGATTAAGATGAGACTAGAAGTCCCAGTTTCCTAGTTTCTAGCCTAGACCAGTCAGGTTTAAATAACTCTTCATATTTCTATAGATTTTTAAAGAAACTATTTAAAATAAACACTTGAAAGAAAAAAATGTAAAAATACTTTAATTTAACTTTTCAGAGTTTTCTACTACTACTGCCTCTCAATCATGTCTGTCTTATGGTTATTTCTTTTTGCCTTCAGGGCTTTACAAAGTGCTTTCAAATGGTACTATGACTGAAATTTGCTCATGATTGGTTATATCATCATATTCTTCAGTCTCACTTTATATATTACATACACACATCCCAGTAAAGGGATAATGGTCCATATCAAGCTCCCCTTTTACTATGTTGGCATTCATAAAAAATGAGAATTTTGTTATAATTAACAGGATAATTTTTTCTGTGTTCTGCTACTATATATTAATCTATAGCCTGGTGAATTTAAAAACATGTTTTAAATATTGACTGCAATCAAATTGTTGTTTTAAAATGCCTGCATTGAAAAAAAAAGTATAAAATGAAGATTTTGAAACCTTGCTTCCTGGGGCTTCGCTAGAAACATGAAATTGCTTACAGGGTAAAATGTTACAGGGTAACATTTTAAAGAAAAGAATGCAAGGCATATACATTGATATTTTTTCACTACATATAAATAAAATGATGGAAACAGGTTTTTTCCCATGTTAAAGTATGAAATAAAAAAATAAATGATCATAACTAGATGTTTCTCACATGCTCTTGCAATGCCTTCCTAAAACCCACAATAAATAGAATTAAGGAGTTGAATTTAGCCCTTGTACATTCTGGAAAACACTTGAAAGTCCAGAAACCTACATAGTGATTGTAATATATATATTATTATAAGAGAAAGCTAACTTAGAACAGCAGATTAAATATACCTGATGATGGCAAATGAGATATATATATATTCAGGGAAGGATTGGCAATCTTACATGCTCTGAGCCATAGCAAGAGCTATTTGTAAGAGATGACTATTCATAGTTAGAAGAGGAAAATGCTTCATGACGCCCAGTAGTGGGATTCAAATGTTTTTACTGCTGGTTCTGTGGGCGTGGCTTGATGGGCATGCCAGGGGAAGGATACTACAAAATCCCGATTTCCTCCCGATCAGCTGGGACTCAGAAGGCAGGGAATAAATGGGGCCACGGCCAGTCAGAGGTGGCATGTACCGATTCTCTGAACTACTAAAAATTTCTGCTACCGGTTCTCCAGAACTGGTCAGAACCTGCTGAATATCACTTCTGATGCCGCCTACAAAGACAACTAGCCTGACACTCTAATGACCATTAAATGATAGAAGAGCAAAGCAGATAGAAAAAAGGAAAGTAGGTATTGTAAGTAGGTGAGTATGTAGAGAAAAAGAGAATAGGCAGACATGCACTACATGAGTACTTCAACTTATTGTTATAAGGATGTGGCCATATATCTTTTCCATATTTTATAGTCACATTATTTCTTATTCTGTCTTTGCATCTATATTTTGTTATGTTTTCAAGATTATATGCTACACTAGAAGGAACCAGCTCCATGACGATACCATAATATATTTCTGTTATCACCATGAAAGAGCTAAAGAAATAGTTTCAATAGTTTTATAAGGTACATATTTTATTTACTAAAAGGCATTGTGTGTCAAAACATCACTCAAAACCATTTAATTTTACTTCAAATATACTTTATGATTGCCAGTGCTATTATTTCTTTGTCATTCTTTCAAGTACAGAAATTAAAGATAATCTTCAATGAAGTGAACTTTTAGATATTTGCTTTCATATTATCACCAGTGACATTTTGAAGCAGCATAATACAATATAGAATTGTACAATAATCTAATGAAAATTAAAAAGTCAAATGAACTAAAGGTTAATATAGGAGTACTTGGGAGTTTTGCAGCATATTTAACTTTCCCACTGCTGATTTAAAGGGTTATCCCACCATACTTAATCCAGCAGAAAAATATATTGGCATGACATTTGCTTCCCCCATTGCTGATCCCCATGCTGTTCTTATTGTCTAAATTCAAATGTACTTCTGAATGTTGCTGTTATGGTTTGCATGTGCAGCATATGACAAGCAATTGGTAGATTACTCGAAATGTATTGTCATTTCTTTTTTGTATATCACTAGCGGATAGGAAGAGAATAAAAACTTTAGCTCTTGCCTGCCTACCTGATTTGAAAGAACAAAAAATAAGGTTACTTCTCATCATGTATTTTGATGTACGAGATGCTAATCTCATCACAGAAACTGTATATACAGTGTTTGGTATAAAGGATGTATGTATGTATGTATTCTAAAGGCAATTTCCATTTGTCAAGGCAAACTATTTCTACAAATACAATTTTCATATATACAGTATATAAAATTTCAATATTATGAAGTTATTTACCCTCTTGACTTTACCTTTTTAGTTCGTTTTCCCCCCAGAAGCTTTAATATAAATAGTTTTCAAAATAGAACATGGTGACAACTGCTCATATACATTTACATTTTCTTTGATAGTACCATGAATTCCATGACTGAATAACATTTACATTTCAGGTTTATCCCCTTGGGTCGGTCCTTGTCTGCTTATAACAGAGCACAGTCATATTTAAAATTATTATTTCTTTCCCATGAGTTGAACATATATTTTCCCAAGCTAGGTGACCATAGCTAAAGACAATAATATTTCTTACAATGTTGTATCTTCTTTAGATAGCCTTGATATGTTTATTTATTTTACATACATCCTTTTTTTTATTCAGGGGGTCATAGTGCTCCCTCCTCTTATTTTACTCCACAACGCCCCTGCAAGCCTGTTTCAACTGAGGGAGAATGAGTATCACAAAGTCACCAGATGTATCAAAAGTAAGCCCCGCAACCCACATCCTAACATCCAACCCTCCATCATTCAACCCACCCACCTCCGTCATCCAAAACTAGGCACGCAGGCCCCTAACTTCCTCAATACCAACTGCTACTTAAATGCAAGTTACTCAACACAAGAAGCCTCATAAATAAAATACCTGAATTCCTCCTCTTACTAAATACAGCTATATTCGACATTATATTTGTCTGTGAAACATGGCTAAATGCATCCCTCCCGGACTCCATTACCACAGTAAGACACTATCATGTTTGCCGGTATGATTGTAAAATCCATAGATGAGGTGGTGTCGCTATCTTCTACAAAAAGTCCCTACATCTAAAAAATATTCAAGTTACACAGGAGCTTGCTCTTCTTGAGACCACAGTCTGCGAGCTGTTTTAAATACCACATTTCGATTCTTACTATGTTACAGAACCCCTGATTAAAACATCGAACATGCAACAGTGTTTTGGGCATTGCATTCTTTTGTGATGTACAAAATAGCACATATTTATACTGGGTACAGTATATTTATACTGGGTACAGCCATAGCATGCTCATCGTTATCCTATGTTTAGTTGTAGCATAGATTATTAAAGCACACTGGATCGCTCATGTTTCTCCAACGTTGTCATGTTTCCCCAAAGGCAAGCATACAACCAAGTATTTCATTCACTCCAGTTTTGCTTAGGGCTTCCAGGTTTAACATGTGTCCTTCTTCAAACATATGTAGTGCTTGCATTTCCCCCCCCCCTCCCTTGTTTTCTTTGTCACTGCATAATATTCTAATGCTGGCATCCCCAGCAGGAAGCCCAAAGAACTCATTGTACCTACAGACGTCTCATTTAATGCCCAGATTTTCTGCCTACTGGACGTTTTACCTTTTTAAAAGAAAACATTTTCAATTTAAAAAAATTAAAAATGGAGGCTGTCAGACTATAAAATAAAGCATCTGCCTTCAGCATTATCTTTATTTCCAAGTCTGGGTACTTTTTTTTAAAGAAAAGAGTAATGATCAGTTGATACAATTCAATGTCTGTTTGGAACGGTGCCCGGTAAAAGCACAAAGGTAAGCAAGACACTAGATGTTTTGTGTGATGCTGTTTAAAGGAATGGCAGAGGCATTCTGATAAATTAGTTCTTTGTTACAGGTTATGCTCCCAATTACAGCTATTTTGTGGAAAGGCAAGCACTTCCAAGACTCATTTGGTGTCACAATGTGCTGGCAAACAACATCCATAAAATTCTAAATGTGCATCTCAACCCAAAATGTTTTTAGGAGTTCATTCTTCTATGTTTGTGTATCTTTGGGCTCCATTGCTTAATTCAAATGCAATCCAAAAGTCAAATGCGAGAGTCTGAAAGTTTTTACATCTTTAATTCAGTGGTACACGACAAACTACTTCTAAAACTAAAATCTTATGGCATTTCTGGACCCCTGCATAAATGGATAACTGTGTTCCTGTCAAACAGGCAACAAGTGGTCCAAATATCCATCTCCTTGGTGAGCAACTGGTTCTACCTGCCTTGTTCCTGGAAAACGCATGGCTGGGGTAGAGGAGGGGTCCTTCTTAACAAGCTCCAAACTCTGACTGTAGGCAGGCGATTTTGTGGGCAGGCTTTTCCAAAGCCAATCATAGAGGGAAACAGATGAGTGTGCCAGAGTACCGGACTTCCACTGCTGGTACAGGAAAGGCTTGCAGCAACAGTTTAAAGCTTGTTAAGGAGGACCTCCACCCCAGCCATATGTTTTCCATTCCCGGCTGCTTAGAGTGAAAAGAAATCCCCCGGTCACCACTCACTCACTCTGCCCCACCGAGTCTCTGCTCTGGAACTTGCCTGCCTGAAGCAGCCTTTGCAAGCTGGCCACGGGGATACCAGGAAGGCCGCATGGAAGGCAGGCAGGCATGTCAGGGGGAATGGAGTAGGGAAGGCAGGATGGGACGGGTGTGCAGGGGCAGCTAGGTAGGCAGATCAGGGGCACAGCACTTTAGGCAGGCAAGCTACAGAGCAGAGACTGGGCGGGGCAGGGCAGGGCGAGCAAGAGGCACCCGGGGA
>JANHFT010009127.1:6205-25543 GCA_032467955.1 Pseudoxenodon macrops
GGAACAGCTGGCTCCAGGTGCATCTGAGAGGGATTAAGGGGAGCACCAGGGAGACATAGAAAGGTCTGTGACAATCAGATGGTTGAGGCAAAACTGTGCTGGGAACATCAGAGGAATCCAAGAGAGAGCAGCCAGACAAACAGCTAGATGTGAGGCTGGAGGAAAGGCACAGTTGCAGCCAGTTAGCATAGAAGAGAAAGAGTTTCTTTCCACACCCAATCCCAGGTTGCACAGAGCTGAGTGGAGGAAGGCACAACGTAGGTCGATGAGACTACTCACAAGGAGCAGCCTTATCCTTCCTTATGAGGTGCATTGGTCGGGACTTATTCACCTCTTCGTTTAGAACAGGGGTGAAATCCAGCAGGTTCTTACAGGTTCTGGAGAACTGGTATCGTAAATTTTGAGTAGTTCGGAGAACCAGCAAATACCCCCTCTGGCTAGCCCCAGAGTGGGGTGGGAATGGAGATTTTGCAGTATCCTTCCCCTGCCATGCCCCCAAGTCACACCACACCCACCAAGCCATGTCCACAGAACTGATAGTAAAAAAATTGGATTTCACCACTGGTTTGGAACCTAGCGATGGTTGGAGATAACAGCTTGTAATCCATTGATTTGTGGATACTATTGCCTTAAACTCGTTAAGACAAGTTGCTGTTGCCATGCCTTCATTATGTAGTTGCTGGAGTTGTGTTGCCTTCGTTATGCAGTCTTCGTCGTGCCTTGAAGCCCAGAGCATCATGGCAGCTGTTGTCCTACTGGTACTGTTCCTGGACTGCTGGCACAGAAAAGACTGTGGCGCATTTTGCTCCCATTGCCTTCATTCTGTTCGGATTGCTTGGCACACATGGACTTGGGACTTGGGAAAAGACTACAGGGTTTGTTGTGTGAAATAAACACACTTACTCCACTTGTGCTGTGTGTGTGAGAGAGTGGGTGTATGGTGGACTGGGACAGGACAGCGACCTTTCCAGCCAGCTTTCAACAAACAAAATCAGTTGGGAAAGCTGGATTTCCTTAACAATCACATGATTCCCTTAACAACTGCAGTGGGTTGCTTAACAACTATGTTTTTTTTTTAAAGTCATAAAATCAAGTGTGACCTACTTAAACACCACCTTGCTTAGCAATGGAAATTCTGGTCCCCATGGTAAGTCAAGAAATATCTATTCTCAGGTGTTAAGAGTGCAGCCACTTTATATGCTTTTGTTTCATTTTTAACCGTCTTGATCTATAATCCCTTTAAATAAAGTCCTAGAAGTTTCTTTTCTGTTCTTTGTCTTTTTCTCACAAGATTTTTCAAAACTTTAACTAGCCTCCTTTGTGAATCCAATATAGGAAAAGTTATCCAGGCTGCTGTTTTTATGCATTACTTTTAATTATTAAACCACCAGCTCTTCATTTGCATATCCAGAATATATTTTTCCATATCATTCTTTTAGCCTGTCATTTTTAAACCCACTTTCAGATTACTCTCAATCTTGTCCATTAAATCTTGTCCTCTTTCATAACATCTTTTAAACAGAGTTTACCTATAATGACAGACACTCTTAAAATTAACTTCTGGGTCCACTATTCACAAATATCCTTCAGTATGTCCAATGTTAAATTATTTTGTTCCATTCTGTATTAATGAGTCAAATTTAAGTGTTTGTCTCTTTTAATTGCAATCTTTAGTTTCTTCTGGTTCTCTCTAGAATATAGAATAGAACAGAATAGAATAGAATAGAATAGAATAGAATAGAATAGAATAGAATAGAATAGAATGGAATGGAATGGAATGGAAATCGAATACTTTATTTGGCCAAGTGTAATTAGACACACAAGGAATTTGTCTCCAGTGTAGAAGCTCTGTGTACAGGCAGAGTAATAATAATTATAATAGTGATACCAATAAGAGAGGTAGTAGAGAAAATGAGAATGATCATAATAACACTAGAGCCATACTACACAGGTAAATAACCTTAGACATAATACAATACTGTGAGAATTAAGTGTTCAGTAGAGTGATGGCATGAGAGGGAAAAAACTGTCCTGGTTTCTAGTTGTTTTGGCATGCAGTGCTGTGTAGTGGCATCCTGATGGGAGGAGTTGAAACAGTTTATGTGACAGGATGTGAGACGGCTGTACATATACAGGTCTTTTATGGAAGGTAGGCTGGTTGCAGTTGTTTGAGTATCTAGTATTCAACTTTCAAAGTCCCACTTTATGCTTTTTTTAAAAAAAGAATTCAAAATAAAAGATGTTTCCCACAAGAAGAGGAATCTTTTAATTAATTTCATAGTCCATTTGTAACTCTCCAAAATCAACATTCCAATCAACCTTTTGCTACTTATTTTTTAAAAATTCCAGTGAGGAATGATGAACTAATGCCCCACATTTTTCCCAGTCCATGGATCACGGGAGTGGAGAGGAATTAGGGACAAAAGGAAGTTGGATGCTAGATCCAGACTGCCTAAATTCTTTCTAGAACAAAAAGAGATCTTGAGATTACCCATATGTACTTGAGACATCTTTTTTTTAATAGATCGCAGAAACTGACATTTTTTCAGCTGTTTGTGATCAGTTTAGAGTTGGAGTTCCATCATGCTCTGAGCCATTATTAATGCAGCTTTTCTTGGAGACAAGGTTTGATGAAATCTCATCCTTTTATCACTTTGGAGCTTTATTTTTAATTGTTTAAGATTGAAAAAAAACCTTTGGAACCAAAAGTTTAATAGTGCCTGGGTGAATTACTTTTCAATTCATTTAAAAAGAACAAAAAATATGTGTTCCCAGCTTTGTAAGATCTTTATTTTTTGCAATATGCAACAAAAGGACAATTATAGTGTTATTTTTGGAAAAGTTTTAAACACTAAGGGTTTGGATAAAATTGATTTAAAGGACTTTGAAGTTAATTAGAAAGATCCTTTTGCATGGAAATCTGTCTTATTTACATTTCAAACTGATAACAAGACTTTGAAGGTTGATCACTTAAGGGCACCAGATGGCTATTTTAAAAGCAATGTTTGATCTGTGGGTCCAAGAAGTGCTTTGCTTTTTAATCCCACTGGAACCAAAAGTTGCTATGGAAGAGGAACACGTCCTTTTGAAGAGAACTAAAAAGAACTTAAGGTAAACTTAAAAAGTATAATCTATAAGAGATAGAAATATTGGATTTGCAAACAGAGCGGGACAATAATTTAAAAAAAAAAATATAAATAATGTATCAATAGAGCAATGTGGATGAGCCTTTTAAATTGAAATATAAGAAATTACAAAAGGAACTTTATTTATGGAACGTAAGAATGGCTGGGAGGAAGAAGAAAAATTACAAAATTGAGTTATTTAAATAATGAGTTGCTACTGTATCTCTGGTGATATTTAATGGTTATCTTAACTGGTTAATGTTTTTGGGAAATGTTCAACTAAATGTAAAAGGATTCGTTTGCAATTTCTACATTATTATTTTTGATACATAAATAAGGGTTTACCATTCCTAATAATGTTTAATAGTTTTTGTTTTTTTTGTAATCTTTGCTAATTGGGATTAGAGTTTTTTAATTAAAGAGAGGAATGAAGAGGATTTAGAGTAAATGGAAAGGGGAATTATATATTTATGTATTTTTAATTTTTACAACATCTTTGCTGATTAATGAGAACTGAAGATTTAGAGATGAATTTAGAGAAAATGAGGTGAGATATGGAAAAAATGTATTTGATGGTATTTTAATAAGTTAATGTTGACCATGCTTGCTGGGGATAAAAGAGAAAGTTTCTTTTCCTTATTGTTCTCCCTTTTCTCTATCTTCTTTGGAAGGGATTTTTTTCTATAATTTTTTAATATTTCTTTTTTCCTTTTGAAATAATACTTTTGTATTAAGTTCTTATATTAGTTTTATATGCTTAACATAATTATTGGTAAAATTTATTCCAAAAAAAAGACTTTTTTTAAAGTTCTTAAACCTGTATTTATTTATTTTTCCCCAAAAGATTGGAAGAGACTCAGCTGGTGTTATAAAAACTTGTCATTCCAAATTTCTTAATAATGGAAACACAGTTATTAAGTGATTTCCAAAAGTCATTAGAAAAGGGAGAATGTGAATTCTGTATCCATATGGACACCATCTGCAGTTTGGGTGATTCCCTTGTCTCCAAGAATTCTAAAGCCACTAGAAAACTTTTATCTTTGATCTCCTCACCAGGAGCAACTATGTGGAGCACTTGTGGGTGATCCCAAGTCCTCTTCTTTTCTGAACAAGAATCCCAAAGAGCGGACTGCTGACCAACCCTTCATTCCGCTGCAATTGTTGACTCTGCTCCATGGGTGAAATCTGACAAGTTCTAGAGAAGCAGTAGCGGACATTTTGACTAGTTCAGAAAACCGGTAGCGGACATTTTGAGTAGTTCAGAGGACTGGCAAATACCACCTCTGGCTGGCCCCAGAATGGGGTGGGAATGAAGATTTTGCAGTATCCTTCCCCTGCCATGCCCACCAAGCCATGCCCACAGAACCAGTAGTAAAAAAAATTGGATTTCACCACTTCTCTGCTCTTGACTGAGACTTCTTCAGTTCACCATTGCTTCCCCAGAAGTCCCTGGCTACCATTATTTTTAAACAACAACAGCAGTAGGGAAAAACAAGCCCCATAATCCTACACTCCTCTCCCTCAGAAGACTGGCATAAAAAAGAAAAAGGAATTGGGAATTCAGTTTCTGAATTATTTAATTCAAATTCTGGTTTTATATGTAGTTTGGTTCATGGTTCTTGGATTCTAATGAAAAATGAATACATTCCTTAAATTTGAAATCTGCCTTTTCCCATCCCAGGCTTGTTACAGGGTACTAGTTCATAGAAGAACACCATCTGAATTAAATACATGCATAAGTATCACAGGAGAAAGGCAAACAAACAAAGAGACAGCACCTAAGTAGGTCACAGCAGGAGAAAAGGCTGAAATAAAATGAAATGTATTGTTCTTGGTTTTGGTGTGTGACTAGACTGAAACTGCCATAACTAAAGAGAACAAAAAGCCAGGAGCCTTGTCTAAAATATCCTCTCATTGAGTTAGATAAGAAGGAAATAAGTCATTAAGGACGAAAGGGAAAAAAATATCAGCTGAATCAAACAAAGGAACTTGGGCCTGAGCACATGGGGGGGGAACCAATGCCAACTAATGCCAACTAAACAAGAAAGCAAGTACTTTGAGGGAAAAGAAAAAGGGTCCTGAAACCCACCCACTCCTTGAATTGTCTTCAGATCTAGACTTGGTGGCTTCCATCTCTGTAGCGAGTGACTGGCAGACTAATTGAGAAAGAGGTGAGCCAATGTGGTTGGGTGTTATCTTCATCTGATAACAAGCGAACTTTTACTGTTACTGTAAAATTCACTAAGTCTCCATGTATTCCAAAGAAATTATGCCCGAATGTTAGGGTGGAAAGTGATTTGTGCATGTCCCTAATTATTTTCCAGTTGTTGACCAGGGCCTGCTACCTTGTCTGCTCTAATTGCACCTATATGGAAAACCCAGGTAGATTTTGGGGGGGGCTTACACGATACATGTACCTCAACAAGCTGTGAGTGTGTGAGTGAATGAATGACCATAAACTGAACCTAGGAGTGTGTGTAATAGTGGCAAAATGAGTGCAAGAAATAAAAGCGCAAAAAATAAAAGCAGCAATAACAACTCTTTAATATGCCAAAATGCATATTGTTAGGATAATTTGTTCCTGAAACTGTCATCACTGTCATTTGACCAAGCGAGAATCAGGAGGATATCCTGGTTAGAGCGCTGGACTGTGATTAAAAGGATGAAGGTGTAACCTTAACTTAACACTAAACTCAATAGGTGACTTTGGAGTATCAGTGTTACCTATTTATTGTATGAATAAGCAGAGAAGCCCATGTTTCAAATGTGGGTTCCTGCCAGTTCGGACCAGTTTGCTAGAACTGGTAGCGGGAATTTCCCTCCCGAACTGGCAGCGTTGGCTGGTTGGACACGCCCCCGAACCGGTCCTCCGGCTTGAAATCCGTCCACTGGAGCGAAATTTAATCGAAAATAACCCTCTGCGCATGCACAAAGCCTCCTACGCCTGCACAGACAATTGTAACCCGGGAGCAATGGGGTAAAATGTGCACTTCTGGCACAACCCAGAACCGGTAGGGAAGGTAAATGGAACCCATCCCGATACCCCAGAAACAATAGGAGCTGCTTGATCCTCTGGTCCTGTGAAGCAATAAATCATGTTAACATACAAAAAAATGAAAATGTTAATG
This sequence comes from Pseudoxenodon macrops, assembly GCA_032467955.1. Classification (NCBI taxonomy): domain Eukaryota; kingdom Metazoa; phylum Chordata; class Lepidosauria; order Squamata; family Pseudoxenodontidae; genus Pseudoxenodon; species Pseudoxenodon macrops. The sequence goes on from JANHFT010009127.1 coordinate 12,459, forward strand.
AAAAAATGTATACGGTATACTACCCACCACATATCACCTCTATGTTTGAGAACAACAAACTGCAAGATACTGGAAGAAAATGGAAAGCAATAAATCCATTCTTCATGTGTAGAGCTGCTCCAAAAACGAGCTACACACACACACATATCGTACCCAGAAGACTCTACAATATCAAAGTAAGCTGGGAGTTTCATTTATTGTTTTTTTTCTCTCCTTTAGAGCGACTCCATAAAAGGACACTTTAACTCTATGTTTGTAGATGTCAGTAGGCAATGTGAGGAACCTTTTTTAAATTAAAGCACTGCTATTATATCAGCTTTTTTTAAATTAAAGCACTGCTATTTTGAACATTTGGAGGAAAAAGAACATTTATCATACAATCTTCTTTCTGATTCCTCAAATATTTTGTATTGTTAATTAAGATAGAGACAGACAGACAGACAGGCAAACATAAATTAGTAAGACTCAGTGGATTTCATATTAAGCACACCATCAATAGGCAAGAAGCTGGTCGAAACAAAGGTACAGTAATTTCTGGAGCTTTACAGAAGATCTAGGTTTTTATTCAAGCAAAGTAATCTTAGCTGCTTCATATACAATCAGTCAGCAAACCATGCAGCTTGCATTTCCTATACATCGTAACCATAATCACTGATATTTGTATTTTAAGACAGCCAGATTCTGTTCAGAGGACAAAGGTTCTACCATAAGCCAGGACCATATATATATTCCTTCTAAAAGACAGGGGGGAAGTTTTTAGCTTTTGGTAAATTACAGTACACTCTGAAAGCATACCCCTATTCACCCCAAACTGAAAAAAATATGTTCTGGAAAATCCCACTGTAGTAATACCTCCATCAGTTGAAAAAAAACAACACAGGCACAATCAGTCACAGATAAACAGTCAGTCACTTTTCCAGTGAAAGTAGACACCGATTAATAAAACTGACAATCTCCCCTTAGCTCTAGTTAAGGGCAGCAGAGTGGGCAGCAGAGGAACTATAAAGAAAATGATGCTAGTTTCCACTTCTAAAAGGCCTTTAGCATAATGGGACGCTCCCTTAGCAATTATAAATAAATACAGATACAAAATATTTTATCCCATATCTTTCATTGCTTTATCTTTACCATTGTGGAAACTCTCTGTAATTTAGAGGGCAATTATACTTTTGTATTGATATTTGAGTTATCCTCATTTGAGGCACAAATGGCCAGTTTCAAATTATCATATTTTGGAGGTATTATGCAAAGACCTATAGTTTCTGGAGAAGTCTATAGGGGGGAAGATGGAAGGAAAGAGAAGAAGAGGACTACCAGCAACAAGATGAATGGACTCAATTACAGCACATCATTGGAAGTCAACCATTGGAAGACCTGAAGTGGGGAAAATCAATGTGTTGTCAAGATAATGGCATGTAATAATATTTGGTTATACCCAATAAAAATCCCACATAAGTGTTACACAATGATTGCTTGTGGGGTATTCTTGTATTAGTAATGAATTAACACCACCCAGAGCACTTGTCTAGGATGGGCAGCTATAGAAATTGAATGAATAAATAAATTTAGTAATACTGTAGGATATATGATACTATAGAAAGAAATGCAAGCCTCCTTCCAACTCTGAATCCAATCTTAGAACATATTATGTCACCTATAACTTACAGATCTAACCTCATTCTATTTACCTGTTTTCCAACAAATGCTGCTCAAAACACCTTTCCTTGTACAGCCAGATCTCTCCTCCTAAATCCATATTCCTTTTTCCCCACTGTTGATTGCCAGACCATTAATATTCTGCAAGTGGATCTGTTAAAGCTGCTGTTTACAGCTCAGTGCAAATAAAACCTATCTTCTGTTTGACTCCTTCAGTGACCTAAAGTGTTAAATCATTCCCTTCAGTGAGGCACATGCCAGGGAAATTTCCAGCCAGTAAAGTATTGGCAACCTCCATTAAGGATCATTTCATGGGTGGGGGGATTTTTTTTTTTAACGTGACCCTTACTAGAGTCCCCACTTCATTGACTTGATATGCTTTGCATCCTGGAGAGTATGGTAACAGCCTCATTATTTCAGCTGAGGAATCTCTGTGTTAAATTAGGCAGAGAAAAGTAATTATCTACTTGTAAGAGATAAGAAAAAGGTTTATTTTATCAGGAACATAAGCCCCTTGTGATCAGGGTTCAGATTTATAAATGTTACAATGCAAGAGCCTGGCATATCCTCTTTATGCATTGTGTAGTGGAAATGTGCACATCTAGTCATCTTGATGCACAACTAGTCTGCCAAAAGCTTAATCCGGGACTTTAAAATTAAAAAGTGCTAGAACTCTATTAAATCTCCCAGTCTAGCTTTTCAGGCAGGATCTTATTTACCAGCTATCACAATCATTTTGCATGTCAGAATTTCCAAAATAATTCTATTGACAGCAGGAAAAACAACATGTGCCAAACACTCGGCACATATAAAGTGCATCTGCTTAGAATTGGCCAATTTAACAAGTAATTAACCTTTCTGTACATTCTCCACTTGGTTGATTTGAGATCAGCAAAGTGAGCCATTACTGTACCAGGGAAGAAATTGGACTGTGCTTCTTTTGCAACAGAAGCTCATCAGTCATATAAGGAATGTGAGAATACGCATCCCACACTGTGGAGTCCTTGGCACGGCCTGAGCTTGCTTGTTTGCTTTTACAAACATTTTGTTGCCAGATTAGGTAACATCTTCAGTGCTAGAAGGGAGTGGGACTTGCTCTCTATTTATATACAATAATTTGCCCAGTCAATATTGTTGGGGGTGTTGTTTTCTCCTTGGTAGTTCCTTTATTAGGCTGTTGTTTACTGTTTGGTTTTTGTCTGAGTTGCTATTTCCTTGATTAGGGTATTGTTTACTGTTTGACTGTTTGGTATTAATCCTGGTGTTAATCCCTGTTTATCTAAGTGGTGATTGCTGATGAGGTGTTGTTCCGGACATTTTGTTCTCTTCTTAGCTTTTTAGCTATTTTTCTTGTGAATGGTGTTTAAACGTTGTTCATATCTATGTGCTTGTTGATGGTTGATTTGTCTGAGTGCCAGGCTTCTAGGAATGCCCTAGCATTATTGGGCCAGTAGTGGGCGTGTAATTTGCCATTATTGGGCCAGTAGTGGGCATGTAATTTGCACTGAATTTGTCCTTCAACTACTCTGATTTAACTAGAATTTGTGCTTCACCTCCTGAGACTTCCTCCCTTCTGCCAGTTGGGAGAAGTCATTCCTTATCCACCACAGCAGTGTTTTTCAACCTTGGCAATTTTAAGATGTGTGCACTTCCAACTGTTAGACTGGCATGGGAACTCTAGGAGTTGGAGCCTACACATCTTAAAGCTGTCAAGGTTGAAAAACACTGCTTCACAATCCCATCATCCAGCAGTTTTACTGTTTCCCGGACAGTGGCCATCCAGAGTTTTTAAGTGAGTTTTCCCTCACTAAAAAAGAAACAATGATATGGGGGAAACAAGGAACGTGGTAAGGCACTAAGGCCAACCCCATTGGTCAGATAGAAGAAATTCTGCCTGGCTCAAGATGGGATTGGTGAGGAGGAGATGAGAGTGGGTGGGATGATGTGGAAGGACTCAAAGACATGACTTGAAGGCAAGAGATCTTTCCTAGACTCTTTTCAAGACTTAAGGAATTACATTGGACAGGCAAAGAGTACACTTCACAATTGGTATATGAAATCATAATTCTCAGGCTAAAGTAACTTCTGTTTCTCCCCAGTTTCAGAAAGGATTTTTCAGTATGAGTTCCTAATATCAAAAAACAACTTTTTTACCTCAGAGAAATAACTTTCAGGTGGTATGTTATCCAACGTTAATGCTATAGTTAGAAAAATCAGAAAACCATGAACTAATCAAGATCAATGTGTTTGTAGACCTCATGAATATGACGAAAATCTTGTCTGGTTGATTATACTACTTGTATACAGTACCTAAATAAAAACAGTGACTTGCAAGCACCCTTTATTTAAGAAAGCTCTTCAAACAATATAGCCTAATTAATATAATGTTCTTTTTCTAGGCATAGTCCACAAATGGCTGATGTATGAAAATGAAGAATACAGGTGAACCACTGTCTCAAGGTGATTTTGTGGATACTTCATGTAATTCTATTGGCAGCAGTACAAAAATGGTTTGTCATGAATTTCCTCCAGGATGTTCAATGAACAAAAAACATGTACCCTGTAACCCTGTACATGTTTTCACAAGGATAATTTTAATATTTTTAAATCAAACCAGACACGTAATATATTTCTCTTCTGAATCTTTAGTTTCTACTGTTCAGAGATAGCACTTGCAATTTATCTCCCATTTTCCCTCCTGCCGCAATCTACCCAACCATCAAATATCCCCCATTTCATCATTCCTCAACTCCCCAAAGAAGAAAAAACTTCCCAACATCTGTGCTCATGTTTTTTCAATGAGCAATATGGAAGATTAGATTTGTATTGCCATGCAGATATTTTTCTGGGAAAATGGTTTACAAAGTAAACTTTTTAGGACCTAGACTCTTGGGAACACAGTATACTAATTTTCAGAAACAATATGATTCAATAGTGACACAAGTGTGCATAATGGATGGAGAAGAGATATTTAGAAAAAATTGAAATAACAGTTTATCAGTCGGAGTAGTTATTCTGTAGCCTGGAAAAGCAAGAAAGGTTTTAACATACTATCTTCATATTTTCTCTCCGTTCTTCATCACCTCCTTCCAGTCAATTAAACAGATGTCGGATTTAAATATCTCCCCCTCTGTTACTCCAGTTAGCTGATAACTGATTTCCCTGCCAACCACAACTGTGCAACTAAGCTACCCAGTTGCTGCAGCAGATGGTCATCAACATCTTCTTCCACAACTAGAGGTCAGAGGAAGGTTAGCCTTCCATCATCTGGCATCAGCACAAGGTCAGCTTGAAACAAACAGGAACAACAATTCAGAGGCGCAGTTGTGATTTCTTAGCATTTGAAAGACTCCAACATCAAGAGTTAACTCTCTGGGGAAGGCTCACATGCTGAGAAAGGTGGAAGAAAAGTAAAAATGAGGATGAGTAGCATAGTAAATGGACTGACTTACAACAGCAAGGGGTGCACTACTGGGAGTCCAGGTTGAGGACAGATTATCCTGGAAAAGATATGTGGGGTTGGTAAGCATTGATACTGACAATCAATCAATCCTCCAAAATTGCTTCACTCGGCACCAAAAGTAGATTTAAATAATCTAGCATTATTCAGATACTTTGGACATCAACTCCCAACTTGTTGAAGTGGGAGGCTATAGAAATCAAACAAATAAATAAACTTGCATCCACCCCAAGGAGAAAGCTAGTAGCAAGAAATTGCAACCCAAAACATCTGGGAGGCATCATATTGTCTAGCAATGACTCAGGAGAAGTTGCTCTCTCTTGGTTCATTTGTCTTTTCTCATTCTGCACCCCTCCTCCCATACCATCTGGCATTACCTGGCAATAGAAGCTCTTGTTCAACACCACTCCTGGGGGGGGAGGGAGAATCATAGTGTTGCACCTTAATCTCCCCATCTGGTGACTGGAGTGTGATACTGCACCTCCTCCAGCAGGCAATGCAACACAACACTGTGTTAACTACGGTACCTATTAGGTTTATGTCTAATTTTTGGCATGAAACAAAACTATGTATATAAACAATGTCCAAATGCTGCATTGCAGTATTCCTACCAGGTAGGATTGGAATGTCTGCAAACTTCAATGGTATTTTTCAGTCAGAAAAAAAAGATAAATCTAATGAACAAAGAAATAAACACATTTTGTTCAACAGCTGATGGGTTGAACTTTAATATACTGGTTAGGCTCAGACTATACTGCCCACTAGAGTACTGATCACACAAATAAAGGAAACAGTTTACATCAGGAGTGGACAATTGTGGCCTCTTTAAGACCTGTGGACTTCAACTCCCAGAATTCTGTTTGGCTCAGGAATCTGGAAATTGAAGTCCACAGGTTGTAAATGGGCCATAGTTGCCCACTATGTCTTTATGTCTTCATAACCCACTGTTGACTATCTGTTACTTAACCCAAGCAATTGAAATGTAATCCATAATTAATTATTTTAGTTTCATTTTATCTTAGCATGACAACAGCATGACTGTTATCAAAAGAAATGACTTAAACTATCTTCTTTCTCTTCCCACCAGGTAGAAATATACATCTGTAAAGAAGTGGGTTTTTTCCCCTCGTTCTACAATTAAATCCAGCTTCTCTGATTTGTTAACCATGGTTTCTAACTTGGTATGGCATGTAAACCTAGATCATTATGGCTTGCTCAACAAATCACAGTTAATCAACAAAAAGCTATTTCTTTTATATGCCGACGTTGTTATTTTTTATAAATAACGCAAGGATGCGAATTTACCTAATACGTCTTCCTCCTCTTATTATTATTCCTACAATAAGAACCCTGCGAGGTGGGTTGGATTGAGAGAGTGACTGGTCCAAGGTCACCCACCCGGCTTTCGTGCCTAAAGTGGAACTAGAACTCACCATCTCCTTGTTTCTTCTCTGCTGCCTTAACCACAGACCACAATGGAACTTTGTGAGATCCTCAGATTGCCAGTTTTCCTCTTCAAACTGTAATTGAGTCAGTTTCGGGAGCAGATTTCAAACCTGACTCAACCATAAAATTCAATCTGTTAAGGAACAAGTTTCAGGATTCAAGCGTTTTTAAATGTTATTCTCCTCCTTTCATTAATTCAATCTTCAGCTTGTACAGAACAATTGTTTAGATAGAAGGAGAGCATAAGCTCTTTGGAGTGACAATACCTCTCCATCCAAGTGAGCTACAACAGATGCTGTTCTGGCTCTGCCTACAGAATAATTTGACAATGCTACAGATATTTTTATTTCTATAAATCACAATTTCAAGAGGATCCTTTCGTTTACATCTCTGACTTTGTTATTGATTTTTTTCCTTATCTTAACCCACTTATATACATTTCATTCTCAGCTTCATCTTTTACTTCTGTCTATGAATCTAGGAAACACATTTGTTTCTTCCTTGCATGCTTATATACATACAAAAGTATTTTGGTTTTGAAAGTAAAACTTATATTGAATAAAAAGCAGAGATTGATATATCTATGGTGACTTCCCCTACACACAGTTTTGAAGAAAGTAAACATGGGGCTTATGGAAAAGAAGATCTCTGCTACAGAGGTGGGTTCTGAATCTTCTTACTGCCAGTTCACTCAGGGTCGCGCCTGAAGCACATTCAAAGTGTGCGACCATGCGGCAAGTGCATGTGTGCACATGACAAGTGCATGTGCGCATGCAGCAATCAAAAAAGTTTCTGTGCCTGTGCAGAAGCAAAGTCCAAAATGGCGGCACCCATGGAGACACCGAAGGAACCAGCTCTATAGAACCGGAATAGAACCTGTAGGAACCAAGCTCTGCTCTGCTATGTCTGAATGATTTCAGAGACAGTGCAATGTTATCAAAACAAAGAAACTTTGTCTTTCTTTTTCCATCAGGCAGAAATATATTTCAGTTTAGATCAGCTTAGGTTCAGCCTTTGCCTAAACTGGATGAGGCAGATGATAAAAAATAAAGCCTCTAAATCAGTTTCTAGAGTGTTGTTTAATTATTGTTAGCAAAAATTAGCATAGGCTTGTAGGACTGCCAAATCTGCAAAAAATCAAATAACACGTAGATGGCATCAGGGAGTTATTTCTTCTCTATCCCTTGACTGCCATCTAATGATTGTAGGGCAATGTAGGCATTTTTATAGCCTAGCAGTGGTAGTTATAAATTTATATTAATAGAAGCAAAGAAAATCAGTATTGCCTCACAATACAAATTCCAGAATAGCCATTTCTGTAAAAGCTGCAGCAAACATGAATATTGTAACATCTTAAATGCTTTAAAATTAATATTGTTTAAGGTTTTGTGTAAATACAGTTCACATCAACAGATACAAGAAGTAATGTTGCACACAAACACACACACACACACACACACACAGTTAAAGGGGGAGAATTAGAAGAGTGAAACAAAATGTAGGGAGGATAGATTTTTGAAAATTGCTATAGAGAATGGCCACTGGCAAACCAACTATTGGACCTAACAGATAATAAAAGGTTGTGGCAGGCAAAACCTATTATTCAAATCTGGAAATGTTCAATATCACTCCATTTAATTTCCTCACTTTTTATCAGCTGTCCTACACAATGCTGCCAATACACTTCAATTTTCTTTGACTCTGAAGCTCATTGACCTACAATATGAAAGCCATTTTAAAAAAAACTTTGTTCCGCTGTTCTCTTTGCTTTTTCTGTGTATTTTCTTTCTTTTTTTAAAAAGTCCTTAACTGTCATACTTCTGTTTCTACACAACCTTGTGTCAATCTTCCTACAGATCTGAGAGACCTGAGGAGAAAGTCAGTGTTTTGCCATTACATTTTTCTCAGTTATATTCCCATTTTTCTTTTAGCCACTGAAACCATATAATTCTCCTAATTCAAATCTTCCTCTCAACACAAAAATAGCATTCAGCAGTCAAGAGTTTTATTTTAAGAAACAAAGATCCTTTTATATCTTCTTTATTACTCTTTCTTCATAATGCTCTTCCTTACAAGCTCAGGTAAGTGTATGTGACACTTTCAGATGATCAAATCTGGGACTAATAAATCAGGGCACACCTGTGTTGTATTTACCTACACGTAACTCCTTTCCTGGCACTTTCTCCCTCCACATAAAAGATAGAACAAGCTGGAAAGCCACATTTAATTATAGCTTTCTGTTACATCCTAACCAGGATCTGTGATTATTTTTGAACAAAGCAGTAACTCTGTATTTCAACATAAGGGCAATCAGCAGATAACAGACTGATCAGGCTAATGATTTCCCTATTGGAAAAAAATGTGGCATTGGGCAAACGTGTGATTAACAGCCACCCCTTCAGTTCTTGATTAGATAATATTATGAATTCAGCCCTAAAAATATTATCTGTATTATATCATTGCACACAAATTTACCCTGTTGAATTTACTAGAGAATTTTTTTTGCATCCTTTGACAACCAAAAATCTTAAAATTCTTAAGAGCTTAGCCTTCACACTATGAATGGCAATTGTTCTGAAGAGTACAGAGTAATTACTTTAACCAGCAGCCCATTACTATTTTGTTCTTTTCTAAGTAACAAACTTCATTTAACCTGTCGTTTCTTCCAACAGCTTAATCACTCCCAGCACTTACAGCCTCATTTCTGTTTAGTGTAAGACAGTTGGAGAAAATGTGGCATTTATGGTGATTCAGTTCTTCTAAGTTAAGATATTGGACTTTTTTTTTTTACTTTTCAGTAACATTCTGTATTTGTCTTTTAATATATATTTTTTCAGCTCTAAACTGCTTCTCCACCCCTCATAAAATGTTTACAATTATGGTACGGTACATATTCTCTTAAATCTGTGTTTTGTAAATTTGATCAGTAAGTACTCCAGATATATCACAGATCTACAAGGATGAACCTCTGCAAAACTGCATTACAACATTAACTTTGAATCGCAATAATATTAACTCACCAAGCCTCAGAAGTGGAAGCATGATATTGCAACTACGTACAAATTCATTATTCGTTATTTGCATTGTCATTTGGAGGCACGTATCACCATGAGTAAAAATAGATGACAGTTGCTATATTTACTAACACTGTTATAAAAAGTGGTTTTCTCTGAATACTTGCAGGCAGAAGAAGTGGGTATAATGGGTGTATGTGCAACCAGGAGAATTTGATTATCCACAACATCTTAAAAATCAGCCTATGTAGTTAACAACCAATCTACAATGACAGCTAGTGGTTTCAATAGCTTAAGGCTTCAGAGAACATTCTGATTTATCCTCCAATAGATGAGTATTTTTTGTGGCATAGGGTTCTGTAAAAATCCTGTAATACATTTGTATTTCCTCCACCTATTCATTCATAAAAGCTGACACAACTCAAAGCTAAGCTTGAGGTGGCAAAATAAAAAAATTATTTCCTGATGGGCCAGGCTCTAACTATAGGCTTCTGAATAAAGTATTTTGAGTTTAGATAGGCCATGACAATGGCTGCTTGTGCACATTACACTAAGTGCAAAGTGAGTCAGACTCTGGGTTCATACGTCTATCAGTGTGATGTGAACCCAGAATTCTATTTTCATCAACAACCAAATGCACAGGTATGATTCATGTGACTGAGTCATGAAAGCAATTGAGGAAATTTTAAATAAAAGTTAATGGCTGGGTTGCACATTGTGCTAAGTCGTAAGTCATAGTTTAAAAACCTCATACTAAACCACAACTGAATAAGGCACATCATGGCTTGGGCCTGAGGTACAAACCCAGCCAATGTGTGGAGATATAAAAGCAGTATCTGAATTGCAATGTTTCAAAGAGGAATATGGATATGGAGGAACTTTAGTCACTAGCCTCCCAGCAGCCCAAGTGATACAGCCCAGGCAGGTCCTTCATTTTGATGAGGATGGTGTTTTAGTGGCACTAGCAACAATCTAAAGAATTATTTCCCAAAAATATTGGGAGAAGATGGGAGGATGCAGTACAAAAAATAATTAATTTTTATTGTTCCAAATCAACATTTAATCTGAAGTGCACATCTTCCTCGTGTTTTCAATTTCATCTTGAAGCTAAACACAACTGTTTTCACACAACTCATGGAGTTCCCAGATATCTGTGGGAAATGGAAAAAGCACCAGATGGGGAAGGCTGCTTTAGACCCTGTTCTTAAATTACTCGTCCTAAGAGAAGAAAACAGATATATAAGGCAACAAGCTGTAACAAAATCTTCAAAATAGATCAAGCTGATATATTTACTCAAGTTGCATGCTATTCTGGGCAGTCATTTACACTTGTTCCAAAAGCCACTAGTAAGAAGACACTTCATCCACCAAAGTGGAAAAATGTGCCCTTGATGTTTTATAAAAAGGTTTTCTTTCTTTTATTTTCTACTCTCTACTACCACCTTACACCCTCCTATCTGTCTCCACATACTGAGCAGTAGAAGTAGTTTCATAATGTTGCTATATCCAGTTACCAGGTTTATCAAAGCAGAAAATAATTTTAAAATCAGTGGTTGAAACACTTGGGTATTAGGAAAATAAAATATCAAATTTTACCTTGCTTGTAAACCATCATCTTACTGAACCTCTGAACATGAGCATAAATACCACCAAAATACAGTTAAAAAATTATGTCATTTTGATAAAGTTTCATTGAAGAGTCTACATTCATGGTAGTTTTGTCAAAAAGGTGTTTTTTTTGTATGTCCTCGCAATGGCAGATACTCCTATATATCTGAAGCATTTTAGTCTGTAGCAAAATGACTAAATTCTCTGTGTGACTACAGCAGTCCAAGATTACTTAGAAACAGAATATAAAGCTAATGCAAATATTACGTTTCATAGTGTTAGCATGAATGTTGTACTCTATTCAAGTTACTATACTGATGATGTAACAGAAGTAAATGTTATGATACTACTGCCTAAGGGTTTTCATTTTAAAGTCCTTTTTAGAAAAATGCCTTCTCAAATTATTTACATATTAGAAAAGACATTGATAAATTACTGAGCCAAGTAACAATGTTATCATACAAAACTGATTTGAAGAAGAAGGTCTTCAGGTACCATTTAAATGCCAAAACTAAAGCATCAGCTGATTGGAACAGATTTACAGCCTTTGCTAAGAAGTTCTAGTTATCTAAACTTTACCTAGCATATTGATCTGAAGGAAGCCCTTCAGCTAACCTTTTAAATTCTTACTAATTTCAGTCCAGCAGTTTGAACTGGACCTAGAAAGGGCTAGAGTTTTTTTTAAAGGTAATAAAGGGCAGACAGGTGAAATAAATATATTTGGAGGCTGGAGGAAGGATTGGATCTGCAGACTTTCTGGGCAATATCAGTATTCATCCAGCTACATTTTGTTCAACCTTCCAGGCTATTTTCACTCCAAAAATCAGTGGCAGCTATCTATTCTTGAGATAAAGCACTGATATCTCATCTTATATATTAATTAAATTCCAAGATTTTGAGTAAGGAGGATCTTGTTAAAACCACCTCGGGATGCTGTTGTTACCAACTGTACTACTCAAACTGCAATGAATACAAAGTTACCCCAAGCTTTGCATCTGGTTCTTCATGGAAAGAACATCCCATCCAGAAGTGCTTGTATCATATTCTCCAGATCAGCCAGGTTCCCAACCCACAAAACCTCTATTTTAAGTTTCAGCTGTTCATTCCCATTCTGGAACTGAATTCAGATATCTGTGAGTCAACAGCACCTCAATATCAAAATCCAATTCTTTAGCTGGCCAATAGTTTCATATAAATGAGAAATAGTGAGCCTATGATTGAGAATGCAGCTCCCAGTATTCTTCATCAATGGTCAAGTTGATTGAGAATTCTACTTCAACAATATCTAGATGGTCACAGGTTCCCACTCCTTAATTTTAAAAGTACTAGAAATAAGATAGAATGAAGGAGACCCCAAAAGACAAAGAAGAAGGGACAGAACAAAAGTAAATCATTATTACTTTCTTAAACTGATCAGTTAGGAAAGACTGCAACCAATAACTATTGGGCCTTCTAAACCTAAACTGGTGGTTAGGAGCAAAAGCTAATGCTCATTTCACACAACCAAAAAGGTTGTGTCCACTACAATAAATGTTCTCCAGACTGGCCAAAGCTATTTGCATACCATGCTCAAGTACAATAAAAGGGCCATGGGGTGGGCCATGAAAATATTTACTGACCCCTCGCATCCTGGACATAAATTGTTTCAACTCCTACCCTCAAAATAATGCTATAGAGCACTGCACACCAAGACAACTAGACACAAGAACAGTTTTTTTCCCAATGCCATCACTCTGCTAAACAAATAATTCCCTCACCACTGTCAGACTATTTACTAAGACTGCACTACTATTACTATTAGTCTTCTCATCATTCCTATCACCTATCTCCTCCCACTTATTACTGCAGGACTGTAACTTGTTGCTTGTATCCTATGACTTCTTATTGATATTGTTTCCTGA
>JANHFT010009128.1:5857-15989 GCA_032467955.1 Pseudoxenodon macrops
GGCTCTGGTTGGAAAGTCGTCAAGAATTCCTGCAAATTACATCTGGGCATTTTGCCAACAACAGTAAGATTGTGTGTTGTTATCATAAAGACTCTTTGTCGGACTTATGATCTGTTTTGTTTGGACTATATCCGGCTGTTAAGAAGGTGAATTAACAGCTGTTGCATCGAGAAGACTGAATTATAATTTCGTGAACTATAGAATGACTGCTAAGTCAGCTAATTAGTAGTTTGTTACTATTAAAACAAAGTTTGTTAGGACATTGTTTGTGCTGTGTTCCTTGGTCCGGCAGCTGGGTCAAAACAACTACTTTGGATGTGACTCAATGGGGAGAAAGCAGACCCAGGAATGTCTACCCACAAATGACTGCAGCTTTTTTTATTTTTCACAACTTCAGTGAAGGAAAGTGAAAGGAACTTCCAGGATAAGATTTTTGTCGCTTATCCTATCTAGCCCTAGGGTGAGGAAGAATAGTAAAACAGTGGTTTGGTTTCTTCCTTCCTTCTTCACCAGATGTCAAGGTCAAGAGGAAATCATTGGCCAAGGGCTGATATAAGTGGTCTATCAATGGAAACCACAAATCCTTAAGCACCAATCCAGGGAAATGAAATAATTGGTGCTTACTTTCCTGGTAAAAGTCGGTAGGATAAAGGAGAGAAATCCACTGGGATGTGCTGTGGTTTGGATTGTCTGGATAAAACACGAGGCCATCATTGTGGCCAAAGGAGGGGAAGGGATTGAAATTTGGCAAGGAATGTCTTAAGCTAGCTTCATCTCCAGCTGTTTTACACATGGGAGTTGAGTAGCTTCAGGCTGTAATGTGGAAAACCTCTCAGTGAGCTTTGTGGGAGATGTCAGGTTCTTTCATGCCTCCCAATAATTGCTCATAATTAGGCTCAAATATGCTGGGCTATTTCCCGATTTTCTGGAAGTGCTGAGCTTAATTAAGAATCAGGCAGGGACATATTTCCATCCAGAATTGTTACAATCAGCTATTGCTGAAGAATATTAAAGTTGAAATTCTATGCATATTTGCAAAGGAATGAAACTGTAATGCGATAAAGTACAGTTCTATAGGTTGAGCGGTTACGCACTGGATGAGCATCTCTGCCTGCGTCCCTGCGATCAAAATAGGTTTGAAAAATATCCCCATTGGAAACTTGCCTATGAATATCAATTTAGTCTTTGAATATGGACAGTATTAAAGGGGCATGAAAGCACATCTTTCCTAACTTAAAAAATAATGATATTAAATAACTCCATTAAATATATCCTCCAAATCTGATGAGAAGAACAAGGAAGAAGGAATGTGATAATTGGGTGGTGGGATGGCCAATCAAAAGATCGCAATATTAGACTTCTCTTCCTATATTATGTTCCAGGAACTAAGAGCAAGTTATTTGAAGCATACCTGGTGGAAGCAATGGGCTAAGGGGGGCTGGAAATACCCCCATCCCTCCCATTATAGAGATTGAGTTTAGCGTTATATATATATATATATATACCTGGCAAATAGAAGGGGAACAAATGGAAGCAGTGACCGATTTTATTTTCTTGGGCTGCATGGTCTTTGCAGATGGTGACTGCAGCCATGAAATTTGCTCCTTGGGAGGAAAACTATGGCAAACCTAGACTAAAAACTAGTGACAACACCTGGCCAACAAAGGATCGTATAGTCAAAGCTCTGTTTTCCCAATGGTAATGTATGGCTGTGAGAGTTGGACCACAAGGAAGGCTAAGCATCGAAGAACTGACACTTTGGAACTGTGGTGTTGGGGAAGACTCTTGAGAGTTCCTTGGTCTGCAAGGAGATCAAATCAGTCAACCCTAAAGAAAATCAACCCTGACTGTCCTTTGGAGGACAGATACTGAAGCTGAAGCTCAAATACTTTGGCCACCAAATGAGAAGAGCGAACTCATTGGAAAAGACCTTGATACTGGGAAGGTTTGAAGGCAAAAGGAGAAGAGTGGAGCAGCAGATGAGATGGTTAGATAGCATCATTGACACAGTGGGCATGAGTTTGGGTAATCTCAGGGAGACAATGGAGGACAGAGCACCTGGGGTGCTATGGTCCATGGGATCACGAAAAGTCTGACACGACTTAGCAACTGAACAACAACAACAAAATTTTGATAAGGCAGAGATGATTTAGAAAGATAAGTGGACCTCTTTTAATAGTTAGAGTAAAAGATTTTCCCTATGTAAACTGCCTGCAAAATCCTACATATTTTTTTTACATTACATTATCCTTACAAGAATAAACCATGTCTAAATCCTCAAAGGAATTTAGCTGTAGAAGCAAACCAAAACAATAAGAAAGACACCAAAAACAAACATTGTATGTGACAGGGAATGTTTAACATTTAATGTTTAATGTTTAACCTCAATTTGTAAGCACCTATTTTTGGCCTTCTAAACTAAATGGAGGTTAAACCAGAACTGTGCTTTCTAACTGAGTTTTATTTGGGTTTTAGCATTGATATATATATAATATTGCCATGAAGGCAATATCCTTTTATATATCTTCAGAAAGATTTTGATAGGAGTATTATTTACACTGAGAAACAAGGTAGAGAGCCCAGATTACCAGTGCTAATTAAAAAGATGCTGCAAACATTGCAATCTAATGTTCATTACCTGATGACAAAGATGAAATAAGATTGTTATTCAATGGGAAGGAATGTTTAAAAAGTCATTGCAGGAAATATTGAGTTGTAAACTCGGCTTGTAAGAATTGTAAAGTGAAAAGGTCACTCGAGGCTAAATTCTTTGACTTGAAGCCAAAAGGTGAGAGATCCTCAGTGGGAAAGAGAAGAGAAATATGTAGTCACACCATCCATTTCCCCCCAGAAATTGTTAGTTGAAATTAGTTTTACAAATGAACTGAACACACTGTTTTTCTGCCAATGGTTTCCCCGAGTGTTAAATGTACAGATATACGATACAATTTGGCACTTTGAGAGGCTAAAATAGGCAGGCCAGATGTAGGGAAAAAAGGAAGAGTTCCTACAGCGGCAATAATTGTATAAAATAAGGAATTTTAGTGGGTATCGCTAGCCATGAGAGCAGGTAAAAATTTGCAGCAGAAAACTCTCCCATTTTGCTCAACTACAGGTAGTTCTCAACATATGCCCATAATTGAGCTCAAAAATTCTGTTGCTAAGTGAGACATTTGTTAAGTGAGTTTTGTCCCATTTTGCAAACGTTCGTGCCACGGTTGTTAAGTGAATCGCTGCAGTTGTTAACTTAGTAACAGGGTTGTTAAGTGAGTCTGGCCTGCCCATTGACTTTGCTTGTCAGAAGGTCACAAACAGTGATCACATGACACCCGGGACACTGCAACCATCATAAGTATGAGCCCGTTGCCAAGCCTCTGAATTCCGATCACCTGACCATGGGATGCTGCAATGGTTAAAAGTGTGAAAAATGGTCATAAGTCACTACCTACATTACAAGTAAAGGAACACTCTTCCCATTTGGATCTGAAATATAACTTTATGAAAGGACATCTCAATATTTACTTTTCCCACCTTATACAACTCCATAGAAGGAAAATAGCATCCGCATGACTAGAATTAAGAGGAAAAATTGTGTTTGTGTATGCATTTGTAATTTTAAAATTGTTTTGTTGCTGAATTACATCTTCCAGGGTTCCTTATAATTTGTTTTCCTAGTCGGTTATGAAGTGTATCTCTGGAGAGTAAATTGTAAGTGGAGTAGACGAGCAGATAAAAAGAATTAGCTGTGTGTATAGGCAGGTGATTGTTGACACTTTTTAACCTGGAATGTAGCAGTAAACTTACATGGATAGCTGGTTTGTGTTTGTGTGTTTATAGGTGTGGTTTTGTTTTTGTTTTTAATTTTTGTTTGCAACTACAAGATGTCACACTGATGAACATTTATTCATATTGTAGTTAGAATTCAATGGCACATAACTGTGACTGGTCATATATTATACTAAGTCATAATGTAATTTGTTTGATTTGGACTTAAAAGCGTTGGGCTGACCTATGACGACACAAACCATGTTTTAGTGAAAAGTGCAAATAACACCTTTGTGGATATGGGGGCAGAAGATGCTGAAGGAAGAAGGAAACCAACAAACTGAGGGAGCATGGATCTTAACGTACCCCTTGGAGAGCAATTGGCCCAACATGATCTTCAAAAGCTATGCAGAATCAGAACCTCTTGAATACTGGACAAAACTCAGTTGTAAGGACAAAAAGGTCAGGTACAACTGAGTGATCGGCTGAATAAAATGGATTCACAATGAGTCACACTTGGCTTGAGGGGAGTTTTGCTGTAACACGTGTAACATCATACCCTCGGATTTAAAAGTATTAAATTACTCCCATTTCATTACAGATGTTTTAATACATTTGTCTATCTGTCTATCGTCTGTCTGTCTGTCTGTCTAATTAATGAACTGCTCATGACTGCCTGAGTGATTTCGGGTGGTTTACAGGCAAAAGCCGTAAAACCATATAGAAAAACAGTTTAAAGCAGAGTTTAAAAGGCCAAATGAACACCCTCAATACACCCCCTAGTTGTATTCAGTTCAAATTGATGATCTCATTTTGCTAAGATTTTATAGTCATGGCCTTCGACTGGAGCAACACAAAAATCATCGGCCAGGCTACCACCCGTCACGCTTGTATGCTCATTGAAATCTGGAACTCCACAAGCAATTCCATCAACAGACACATTGACCTACAACCAGCCTATGAACCCCTCAGAATCCAAATCAACCACACAGCCAACCAGACAACACCAACCCTCCACCAACCCACACAAACTCACCACCACCAGCAGTTCACCTCCCACTGATCCTGACCTGATATAATTTCCTTATCACAAGATCCATCCCAAAACTCACTCATGACTCACAGTTGACGCATCACAAGACCCTCACTTGACACACCCACACCTGAAGCCTTTATAAACAGAAGGGCTTCAGGGACACCCCCCTAAACTCTGCTGAAGATGTTATCTAGCCTGAGACCAACCTCACGGGGAACCAACCTTCTCCCTCATCCTACACTATTGCATGGCCTGTTGAGAATGTATATTTTAAGGAAAGTTATTAAAATTATGCTCATTATTACTATACAAAAATGAATTGGAAGGTGGAGCCATATTGAAAAAAAATATTTAGGAATTACGTATGTATGTATATTTGAAGCTTGTTTTTTTTGAACCTCAAGGCCCTGGGTTAAGCACTCCTCTGAAAACACAACAGTATAAAGTTGCCGTGTTCACCTTCTGAAATTATTTCCCCTTAACAATTTTTTATTTTATTTTTATCCCACCAACTCCCCACATACAACTTATGATAATAAAGAATAAATAAACTATGATGATATTTTGTTAAAAATCATATAAATGTAAAGGTTTAAAATGTGTACTCTTGACAATTGATGTTGTAAGTAAGTAATCTTCTGAAATTATTGTTCAAACAAACCCTTAGTGCTTTGTATTGGCTGATCTCATAATGGGAGTAGTACTCTAACAACTAAAGCTTGTAAAAGTATAGTGTTTGGTGCAGTAAAAGTTATAACTTATTGATGATGTACTTTGTTTAAACTGTGGGCTGTACATCTGCATTTGCTTTCAGATGATCGCACAATTGTCTCACAATTATTCATCAACAATAGGCAACAAGACAACAACATAGACATCGTAGAGAAGTAAACCTTGTAACAAATTCAGATGCCAACTGTTCCCAAATTTACTCTAACAGCACCATTATAGGATCCAATGATGCCACCCGTGTTTTTAAAGGCACTTTCCCTTGCGCATACTTTAACATGATTTATATGATACCAGCTGCCAGAGTTGGCATCTGAACCATGCCTCTTTGGATTCTATATCAGATGAACTAGCCAGAAGAGATTAAATGAACACAAATTGGATATCGGGACACAAAACAACAACATGACAGTGGCCTAACATTTCAGCTTGTCAGAATAGATCTTTGCTGACCTCAGGATAGCAATAGTGGAATAGGGAAACTTTGCCAGCACAGTAAAGACAGAGACAACTGAATCTGAATACCTTGGAAAGTTCTGATCTTTTACAGAAAGCTTGAACAAAGATAATGGTTTTTTTTACTCATTGTATTATCTAATGATTGATACAGTAACAGCCAGCCCCATCTTCCTTTGTGAGATCTACTGCTCAAACTCTGCTATTGTATAAATGCATTAACATATCTCCTTTCTCCCATTATCTCTCTATATTTAATGTTTATGCATCTTTATGCATCTGATGAAGTGAGCTGCTCTTTACAAAAACTTATGCCCCAATGAAGTTGTAACTTTTGAAGGTGCTACCAGACTTTGTGTCTCCTCTGCATCTATTGCTTCATTTTAAGTATTTCATTACATTACTTGTGAATATAATGTTCAATACCTACAATGCAATGCAATGCAATGCAATGCAATGCAATGCAATGCAATGCAATGCAATGCAATGCAATGCAATCTTCTTCATAAAAGAAATGAAGAACAAAGGCAGAACATAGCTGAGCACTCATATTCTTTGAGTACAGTTGGACTATTGCTCTTTTTCTTTACAATCCAAAGTAACTAACCAAGTTACTGCCTCCAACAAAATATTGCCACCCCAATAGATAAATGACAGAAATAAAGAGTAGTTTAAAGGAAAGCCTCTCTATCCCATTTACAATAGGTGTTGTGCACGATGCAGAATGGAAGTAGCTTGGTCTGTGCTTAATCATTTTCCCCAAGATAACTTTGTTATAAACATCCTGTTACCATTCATATCACAGAGATAAGGGCTGGGATGAAATCCTACCCCATTCTGGGAACTTATAAAAGCAAAGACCAGGAATTAAGTATCACTTTCTCCTCACAGCGTACCCTGGAGGAAATAAGGTCAAAAGGGCAGGCTGCAACCTTGTAGGCACTTATCTACAACGTAAACATTACTAAAGTGCATTCTGACTAAATTAACTCGCTCAGATCTGCAGTGTTTGCATTCCTGTAGTACTTAAGACCACGGGCTTTGCTTCTGCTCTGGTTCTCAGCTCTGCCTTCTGAGTGTGAGCTGCTCTTGATTTAGAAAAAAACACACAAATGAGGAGAAGGGGGAAGACCCCACACCCAATTCACTCAGTTTGTACAATTTGTATGTTATTTTTTCTCTGAACATGCTGGTGCCCTTGGTATGATGTATCTTACTCACTCACTCACTTACTTACTCACTTACTTATTTCAGGGTGCCTTCAATTCAAATCGTTTTTTTAAAAATCTCTTGGCAACTGCCTGGGCTAGTCCCTGCAGTGTTCTTGACAATATTTTTCAGAAGTGGTTTGCCATTGCCTCTTTCCTATGGCTAAGAGAGCATGACTGGGCCAAAGTCACTCATCTAGCTTTGTGTCTAAGGCGGAACTAGAAGTATGCACCACTGCACCAAACTGGCTCTGTGTTATCTTAATAAGCAGGCAATATATTAAATGCATAGCTTTGAATACTTAAGGTGAAAACTTTGGATATATCTAGGAAGGTTAGTTATGCACGCAGTGGCCATACATCCTTTATTATAAAGGACAGTCCTTTATTTCAAAAATCTTTCATTTAGATTTATTTATTTATCCGATTTTTATTTTAAGTCAAGTCAAGATAGGATACATGCATACTGCTTCCGCCCCTCAATTTCTCCACAAAAATCTCGAGAGGTGGATTAGGCTACTTTGACAAAACTCAATAGTCGCTCTTACTAATACATTGACTTGGAAATTGTGGCATTTTGATCTTTTTTCATAATCTCAGTTGATGCTATGGTATGACAACAGACTGTTATATGGAAAATTTGAGTGGGATTTGGGATTTATATTTTGATCGGTGAATAGATGAAAATGAATGTTTATTATTTGTCACCTTAAAAAACACATATCTGTCAAGTATGATTCAGTGGCAGTGTTTACAGTTGTGACATCTATTGACATTCCAATTTGCATCTGTAGCATTTTCAAGAGTGTTTCACCTTACTAAGTCCTATGATTCAACACTCCCCCATTATTCATTATAAAATTTGTAATGGTTGAATGGAATAAAAAAAAGAGATTCATATTCTGCCAAATCAATGAGGAAAGATGTCAGTTTCGATACCAAAATTATCTGGATTCCATCGTGCTAATATTAAAAAAAAAAGGCTGAAGTAAATGTCATGTTTCTACAATAATATTAATGTTCCATTTAAACATGGGCTTTTATAATATTCTTTGATTGTTCCTTTTGGGGAGGAAGTCATTACATGTATTTGACACAAACTAATATTCTCAGATAGCTTGAGCTATATTCCTATTGTATGGAAACTGACATCAGGAGTTTGTGCCTTCATTATAGCTAAAAGACATCTTCAGCATTGGAAAAAATCAATTTATGGCTAAACTACTCAAGGATCTTTTAAAGGCTGTAATTAACAACTCGTTATTAAATCACATTGTTGAACATTGGCTTTGGATGGGTATAATGAAATATGTCTAGCATTCATTAGCATGTTTACATTCTTACATATGTAACATGCATTCATGCATTCATGAATATATGATTTTGTTTCATTTTTGTTTTTTTATTTGTTTATAGGTTTGTATATTTATTGAACACACTTCCCAGTCCCTCTCCTCATACTGATTTTGATTTTTAAAATGTTAGTGGTTAAGGGAAAGTAAACAAGTAACTCTACTTATAATAATTTGTTTTGAGGTGTGATAACCTAATTAGCTTTTCAAATTTAAATTCTTTTAAGCTCTATTTTTTCGCTCATATAGATTCAGAAAAATTAGGAATTCCCCCTTTTTAATTCCCTCTGCTTTTCTTTTCTTTTCTTTTTAAACGGGGATAAAGAGTTTGATCTATTTGATCTAACTTTACCATTCTTTGAAGCTAGATTTGCCTGATCATTTTACACCGCGAAAAGCTGTACAATAAAAATCACCAAACTCTTCAGAGTTTCACACTTGCCAGCTAACAAAGCCGTTAGTATTCCATTCAGCATCACAAACGGTGTGTTAATCCTGCACAGGACCTCATTCAGTACAAGATCTGTTTTCTTTCCAATAGTTTTCTTTTCAAACCACAATCAAACTCGCTTATATTTTGTTTGAGATTTGAAACAGCTACTACTTCATTGAGTTCACATAAAGGATTTGTTGTGCACTGCAATGTATACCTATGAAATGACGAAGGACCGGGTCATTCCTTCCTGTACTCAGGACTTTGCAGTGGGAATAGAGTGTTTCCACTAAACCTTTTTTATGTTTTTATTTTTTTGGCAGTGGGGAGGAATGGAAAGCTTTTGATTCCCATACCTGTGACAAATTGACAACACCCTGCAAATCTCATGATAGCCATTCAAAGGAGATTTGATACCGAGGGAAAGCAATGCCCAGGTTGTCCATTTCCTGATTTCTATCCCCCTCCAAAAACAAAGAAACTGTTGACAAAGGAAAGATATCAAAGATAGCCTAATTCCAGGTAAAAAGATAAAGGTTTCCCCTGTCCAGTCGTTTCCGATTCTAATAAAAATGAAAACATATCTACAGAAAGGAACTCTATGAATGAATCAGCAGACATGACATCAAGCTTTAGATCCCACTAATGAAAATCCAGTTCAAAACTATGGTCTGTGTTTCAAATATCAGCAAGCTATGATTTCATATTTTGCTATGGTAGACATCTTGAAATAAGATCGGGGTGAGGGGTGTTGATTAACAGTCCTACTATTGCTCATTATACCAGACTTTCCAACAAGAGCCAAACAGTTTTGCAGTCAAAGACAAGCAGTGGAATGAATGAAAGCTGTTTCCTGCAAATTGGTCAGTCCTTTTCCTCAGTTAAATAGGCTATGGGAGTGGCCAATTATCCCCAGGCCTTACTCCTGAGTAGTCCGTCTCCTCAGGAGCCAGTTCTGCCTTTTGGCAGCTCTGTGCGCGCGCATTGAGAACAGGCTCCTCATGTTCTTGTTCTTGTTCTTCTTGTTGTTGTTGTTGTTGTTGTTGTTGTTCTTGTTCTTGTTGTTGCTGTTGTTGTTGCTCTTCTTCTTCTTCTTCTTCTTCTTCTTCTTCTTCTTCTTCTTCTTCTTCTTCTTCTTCTTCTTCTTCTTCTT
>JANHFT010009128.1:16089-34759 GCA_032467955.1 Pseudoxenodon macrops
CAATGTTAATTTACAGTTCCTGTTCCGTACTCTTTCCCATTCCTCTAAATTTATATTATGGCCTATGTTCTGTGCCCATGTTATCATTGGACCCTTCACTATTTCCTCTTTCTACCTCCAATAAATATTTATATGCTTTTGTTATACATTTTTCTTCTTTGCCTGTCAATATTATATCCAACTGTTGTGGTATCCCTTGAATTCCATATTCTTCCACATCTTTTCTATATCTCGATTGTGTCTGTAAATATGGCCACCAATCTATGATTATACCCTCTTCTTTTAAATTCCTGATTTGTTTATTTTTATTTTTTATTTTTACCTCATCTTTGGTGTTCAAACATGTAGAAGAAGAGCGTATAAAACTGATCTTCATTTTTAAGGAACTTTCTAATGGGTGGTTTGAGCTGGAAACTCAGCAGGGTTTTCTATCAGAGATTTCTGTAATGTAGCCAGACTGATCCAGCTCTTAATCTGATGATGACAACTAATAGATTTTGCATATGCCTTGCATATTAGTAGATCTTTCCTTTTTATTGTTAAATGTCACCTTTGAGTATTTGTCACGAGTAAATGTGTTTAGGGTCACAACCAGTTCTAGAATTATTTGGGACCATCGTGGATTCGCTAATTCAGCAGCTCAGAATCCAAGGCAGCCAAATTGAACCATTTTCAGGAGTTCCAGGACTTTGTTTTTGGAAAACTTGCCTTCCAGAACAAGGCAAGGAGATGAGAAGGGCTGTTCCAAATCAAAGCTCCTCAGAAACATGTTTTGAATGCCATCTGTTACATAAGCTTAAGAGTTGTCAATGGATTCAGTAGTCGGGATTTCAAATCATAAAACCATATGGTGGCGAGGTAACATCATAAGGAGATAATTCAAGGCAGGGAACTGTCATCTTCCTTTAAAAGTAGTTTAAGTCATAACTAAGAGTACTACTTTGTCTTGAAGGAAAACATTCCAGGCCAAGATTCTCTTAAGACATTTTCCACCTGTTAAAGGATGCGTGGTATTTTGAGACTTCTATAATAGTGGAAACTGGCTTCAACACTTCAGTGCATTTATTAAAAAAATAAGGTTAGTTTGATTTATGATTCGAGGTATAACAGGGAACATATAAGCAAACAAAAACAATGAATTGAATTGGGATGGGGATTAATGTGCTGTTGATATGATAGCCTAGGAGTCAGGGGTGAAATCCAGCAAGTTCTGACAGGTTCTGGAGAACCGGTAGTGGAAAGTTTGAGCAGTTCAGAGAACCGGCAAATACCACCTCTGCCTGGCCCCAGAGTGGGGTGGGAATGGAGATTTTGCAATATCCTTCTGCCAGGAGTGGGGAGGGAATGGGGATTTTGTAGTATCCTTTCCCTGCCAGACCCACCAAGCCACGCCCACCAAGCCACACCCCGCCCACAGAACCAGTAGTTAAAAACAATTGCATTTCACCAGTGCCAGGAGTCCTGGGCAATCAGAGGAGTCGGCCTACAGATTGATGGGCCAGAAAAGGAGATGCAAACTATGTCTGATGAAAATGTGAGAGGGTCTTGCTTCATGACCTTCACCCAGAGATAACTTGCATTAAAATGATCTAGTCTGAGTTACCAGGATTGTTTAAAACAATCCCCTGAGCTCAAATGTCACTTATTAAAAGAAATTCATAAGGCCAAAGAAGTGGTTATTGTGGCTTTTAAGTTCTGAATTGTTCATTAGGCAATTGTGAAAACTATAAAGTCCCCAAGTGATACGTTTATTTATTTATTTTATTTAAATCCTGCTTTTATCACTTTTTAAAAATTCTTCAAGGCAGCACACATATCCAACACATCTTCCTCTTCCCGTTTTCCTCACAACAACCCTGTGCAGTGAGTTGGGCTGAGAGAGAATGACTGGCCCAAGATCAACCAGCTGGCTTTCATGGCTAAGGCAGGACTTGAACTCACAATCTCCCACTTTCTACCCTGGTGCCTTAACCAGTAGACCAAACTGGCTCTTTACATTGGGAAGAGAGCAATGGAGAAAAGAAGAGTGGTTTAGGAAATTAAAGAACTCACAGAAGGTTAGTGATAGTATTTTTTGGCCCTTTTCTTAGTTATCTTTGGAAAAGGAATGAGAGCCTGCAATTTCAGACAATTTGACTTTTTCTCTCTCAATATATAGAAAAGTATTCTATCTCATCCCATTTCATCCTATTCCAGCCAATATAGAAAATTACAGCTTCTGAAAAGGAATACCAAACATGCCATTTTATAGTTTTATAGTTTATACAATTTAAACAAATCAATCTCTTGGTAAAAAGAACAACAATTGCAAAATGTTCCATTTTTTTTTTAAAAAAGGAAGATTATCACCATTGAGAGTTATCACACTGTATTTACAAGCAACATAAGGAGAGTTACTAAAGGAATTGAGATTTATCAGACCAGCTATCTGATTCTTGACTATTTGAGAATTCACAGCTCTTAGTTGGCAAACCCACACCAGCTATTTACTCCCAACAGTTACATTGGAAAGATCAGGTGATATTGAGATGTAAAATCTGAACACTGTAGTCTATCCCTGTTATATAGATCAAAGATGGGTGGGCACTTTCAGTACCATTTGTGGCTTGGCTTGAAGCCTGGATATTTAATTTTACATCAGCATATGAATGTACGAATTCTTCGGAAAGGAAGAAGTACAGTGGGAAACTTTGACATACTTGCCTAATAGGATTAAGATCTCTATATTAGATTTTGGATGCTATTTGGATCAATGTTTATTTTGCTCTATTCTCTTACTCAACCATCCAGCAACTTCCATTCCATAAATGAGAGGCTCAGAGTTGTGTGTCAGAGTTCCAAGTAATGATCCATAGCAAGCAAAACTCCGAGGTAGGTAAATTCCTCAATGGATAGCTTTATTGGAAAATCATATTGGCACATATCTGGTGAAAACCGGTTTCCCACGGTTTTCACCTAGTTAAAAGAGACTGTTTGGGGTTTTTCTCAACATGGTCCAATCAAGATGCTGTCTCGTCATCTGGAGACCTCCCTCCTCCAGGTGTGAGAATGTCCTTGGTCCTCCAGAGAAAGTATTTTATTTTGACTACAAAACCCTCTCTATTTCTAATCCCCCCCCTCCCTATCTCTCAGCTCCAGTGTGGCAATACTGAAGTTCCAATATG
The DNA here is from genome assembly GCA_032467955.1 of Pseudoxenodon macrops. Lineage (NCBI taxonomy): Eukaryota > Metazoa > Chordata > Lepidosauria > Squamata > Pseudoxenodontidae > Pseudoxenodon > Pseudoxenodon macrops. The sequence continues at coordinate 19,254 of JANHFT010009128.1, forward strand.
GCTCCGGTCAGGTCATCTTCAGGGTTGACATTGTGTTTCAGAAATATAGAATGGATATTGGACAATGTTTTATTTTATTTATTTATTAAATATTTATTTATATTAAATCCTTTATTATTTTTAAGGTGGCAAACAGACCTAATGTCTCTTCCTCCTTCTATTTCCCCCAGAACAACAACCCCATTAGCTGAGAGATGGTATCCCTGCCTGTTGTTACAAATAAAGAAAATATGTGGAGGTTAATATGCTAGAGATCCCATTATTAGCGGTAGATTCTGCTTTCAAAAATCTATTACAATCAAGTATGATTATGATCAATCATTAGATAGAGATGTTGTCTAGTGGTACAGGATGGGGGAATGATGGGGTAGCTCATTCTTTTGGTTACAGTCAGGATTAAATTGCTGCAGTGCTTAGGAAGTGGACTGTACATTATTTCAGGGCAATTCTGCCTACTTCTCAAGTCTACAAGGTTATTTTGTTGGAGCTTGTAGTCACAAATACACATAAAGCAAACAAAAATAAGCAGTTAAAGCAGACATTCTTGTTTCCTTGCTCATAACGTCTTGCAGGAAAAGTGTTGCGTGTGAAATTAAAGAATTATAAATATCATATAAACATATGTTTTTTTTCTTTTTGGAATTTGATTCTAAAATAGGTTCCCAAACCATATCAATAGCTAGGAGCTAAATATCCTGTGCTGGATGCCTATTTTTTAAGTAGCTTTTAAAGTTAGAATACTATTCCAAATACGTTCTTTATAGCAATAACTGCAAACATGCCTTAATAAGCCTTTCTCAACTAAGTGCCTGTTAAACTGATTTGAAAACAGCAAATGTCAACCTCTTTTTCTTGGAGGTGATGCTAATTGGAAACTCAGATTGAGTTTGGGGAAGAGGAACTTGTAACATCTTGGCAGGACAAATAGCAACAAATAATTTGCTGTGTGTGGATTGTTTGAAACTAGAAGCAAAACCATTCAGAGAAATATTGCTGCTTTTAACCATATTATAGACAAATCTTTGGTGGTATCCAGAGGTGGGTTTTAGATGCTCTTACTGCCAGTTTGCTCTGGGCCACGCTGTGGCCAAGCGCATGTGCAGTGCTTTAAAAAAGCTGCTGCACATTTGCAGAAGCAAAATCCAAGATGGCAGTGCCTATGACGCTACCGAAAGAACCAGCTCAAGGGTGTGGCAGGCCTGGGTTACTAACGGTTCTACCAAACCGGGCCAGTAAGTTACCAACAGTTCAGTAGAACTGGACCAAACCATTAGGAACCCACCTCTGGTGGTATCAACCTGGAATTTGGATGACATCAATGTGCAACACTGGGAATAAAAATAGGAAAAACTGAAGATAGAACTGAGCTATAGTAGGGTGCTAGAATCAAAGTATTGATAGTGGAGGAAGGTTACAGGTAGCTAGGTGTTTTAGAAGCCAACAACTTCCTACATGCCAAGGGGAAAAAATTTGTAACCTGTTACACAGCAGGTATTACTGAGTACAGACCAGGTGAACTAGGTAATTTAGATCACAAAACCTAAAACCTTAAGACAAAACATCATGCATTCCTCCCAAAAAGTGAAACAAATTGTTTATATTTACCAAAGAAAATAGCTGGTCATGGGTTTTTTTTTGCAAGTGAAGCAGACAGTGGAGAATAAAAAGGGCTAAAATGATGACATGAAAACAAGCAAACAGAGAATGTTAATAAATGTCTGTAAGGCCAACATTTTAATATGACAGAATAAAGGCAGTATATGAAGCTGAACAGTTATAGCGGTGAATTAAAAAATGGAAAGATACATATTTGCAGGGTCAATACTCCAAAGAAACTAAAAACAGGGTAATAGAACTACAAACTCACAAGAGACTGATCATTCCTTTAAGACAGGGCTGTCAAACTCAATTTCATTGAGGGCCACATCAGAGTTGCCATGGTGGGTGTGACTATGGTGGCCATGGTCAGCTCAACGCCATTCAGGTCAGGGGCACCTGTGGTGGCCAAGTGCTATGGCAGGACTACCCTCAGACCCTCCCACATTCTCATTATAATCTCCTTCCTCCTGTCCTTCCTTTTCTTCTTTTTCCTTCCCTCTTCCTTCTCCTTTTTTCCCTTCCCCTTTTTCCTTATTTTTCCTTCCTTGCTCTCTTCCCATCGTTTTCTTTCCTTTTTCCTTTTCTCCTTCTTGCATACTTTATTTTGTTTTGATAGCCTTCTGCCAGTGAAAACAGAGCCTGGGGGGCTCATGGGGCCCCCGGACCCCATTTCACTGGCAGAAGTGACCCCATGGGCCAGATCTAAGTACCCTGTGGACCTTGAGTTTGACAGTCCTGCTTTAAGGAGTAACCTCCTAGCTGCAAAGTGCCTTCTCTGTTTACAAGCTGAATATGCCAAATAATGCATATACACCAAGTTGCTACCAGTACTTTTTCCAACAGTTGTAATCACACTTATATGTTGTTTGTAGGGAGGAGAGATGAGGAAGAGCTAATGTCAGTTAAAAGAAAGAAAACTGTCCACAGTTTTGCAGAAGTATAACAACTGAAAGGAGGAAAAAACCTAGCTCTGGTTTTAAAGACACTATGGCAGAACCATGAATAAATCAACTCAGCTCCAAAACTAGCTATTAATGTGAGAGCAGGCACATTTAGAGCTAATTCTGCAAAGCATTTGTGTTTGTAGTGAAAAATCTGACTTTTATCTTTTACATGCTCCTTTCTTTGCCTTCTGGCCATTAAAGGTGTGTTTAAAAAGAGCACTCAGTTTATTGAGATTTATACCCAACCTGTTGAGTACAAGCTCAACATCTTATTGGTTTTGGCTAAGCGAGTGCCAGATTTATTAGCAATAGCTTTCAAATGGTTGGTTGGTTGACTTCCCCCCCTCCTAAATGTCACCCACCTATTTGATGACAGGCCTTGGGAAAAAACCATCTGTACAAACAAAAGCTTAGAGAAATTGCTAAAGCCTAGCCAGCAGCTGTTATGTCTACTTCAGCAAAGGCATATGACAAAAGATTTCCACCAACAGCTATAAAAACCACTACTTTCTCATTTGCCATACAAGCTCAATCTGTCATTTATTATTTCTACTATAGGAGGACTCCTAAGAACTTGCCAGGGTATGTGGATATAGAGAAATTAACCCATTTGCCTTTGGGGAGATTGGGCCTTAGACTGCAAACATAAAGACTTAATCATACCCGGGTTTGAAGGCCACTCACTGCCTATCCTTGCACCAGATCAAAGAAATGGAAAGACGCCTTCCAGATGTAGAGGGGAAAGATCTTTGAAAATAAATTTGGGACAGGATCCCAAAGAACATTGCATGAACTTGAATTTCACCATGAACCTGAATTCTCAGATGCCAAACCATGATAGTGGAACCCAAAGAAGCAGTAAAGGAGCTGTGGATAAGCCAATGAGTTTTATGTGTTTCTACTTGTTTTGTGCTTTTCATCTAACTTTTATGGTTTTAATTAATTGTAGACTGCCTAAAGAACTTAGTGAGTGGTATACAAATGCTGTAACTGAAGCAACAGTTAGTTCAAAGGAGTTGTATGATACATATATATATATATATTTCTAAGCGCATAGGTTTTGTATTATTCCTGATATATAAATATGTGGATAACATGATGGACTGTAGCAGAGTTACTGTTCAGCAAAGATAAAAATGCAGTGCTATTTTGGGACAGTTTCTAAGCCTAAACAAGAGGACAGGGCCTTTAAAATCTAAGCCTGTCATAAAATTTCAGAGAAAACCTTTGCAGTTCCTAAACCTTCATATAGCTCAAAAGTTCAAGCAATGCAAAAATTGCATTGTGTAATATAAAATATGCCTGCTGCTAAGTCAAGTTACTAGTGGAGACTCCTTTAACACTTAGACTTGATCCAACCTACCTATTCCATCTCTTAGAAGCACAGAGTCTGCAATTCTCTGCTCTAAAGTTCAGAAATGAAGGCATTCACTCCATAATATAGCTTTCCCTTTATTAATAACTTCTGTGAAGCTATCAGCGTTAAAGTAATGTTGGTAAAATCTGGATGTTCTTTACAGGCATGTTATTGGCGCAAAACCTCATGAAACTTTTGTTTTTCTTTATTAGATTTTTATCCCACCTTATTTATACATAGTGCAAGGCTGCAAACATATCTAATATTCTGTCTTGATTCCTATGTCACAGTGAACCATTACAAGGTTAAGGTTTGTCCCAAAGTGACATCATCCATCCATCCATCCAGAGGTGGGTTCTGAATCTTCTTATTGCCGGTTTGCTCAGGGTCACGCCTCTTGCGTGCACAAAACACACAAGCAAGCACATGCGTGGCAATCAAAAACTAGCTTATGCGTATGCGCAGAAGCAAAATCCAAGATGATGACGCCCACGGAGCCACCAACAGAGCTGGCTCCGTGACGTCACCGTGGAGTTACTACCTACTCTATAGAACCAGATAGAACCAGTAGGAACCCACCTCTACATCCATCCAGCCATCCAATGGGTTGTTGGGAAACCACTTTCCTAGACCAAGGCTACATGCAATATCCAAACCAAGTTGATGAAGCTGCCTAGTATGCATTTGACAGTACAAACCTGTAGAAACTTTAGACTTGCCACATCTGTTCTCTTCCCACTCACTCTGCCTGTGATGTCGAGCACTTTCATATGGGGTCAGTGTAGCAAGTTGAGAGGTATCTATTAATTACTTTTCCAGAGAGTTGCTATTTCAATACAGGTCTTCTAAATGGATTAATGTTCAACTTCTAGTGAGCCACGTCCGCTGCATTTTTAATGAGCTAATTAATTAGTGTCTGGGAAAACCATTATCATATTCTCCATCTTATTTTCTTTGTTTCTGTTTTTATTTTTGTTTAAAGCAATTGCTTTGGGCTCACGTTACATCTACTATGCCAGAACTGTACTTAGCAGTTACAACTAAATAAAATCTAGGTATTTTGGTGAAAGAAGTTTATTTTTTATTTAGTTATTTAGTTTGTCAAACACGTATGAGATAAGGTATAAGTATAAACATGGACATGAGCACACGAAATGAGTACAATTAAATGGGGACAGTAGGACAGGGACAGTAGGCATATTGGTGCACTTATGCACGCCCCCTTTATTATTGTTATTAACATTATTAACAACCAAGTTTGTATTAATGACAATAATGAAAAACGTTCATTTTTCAACTGGCATTAGATTATATTTTGAAATTACAGGTATTTGTGGTTATGGAAAAACTGGATAAGTTTGGGTGATCTTTTTACATTTGATAACCAATAATTTATCACCCAAACATTTGTATTCAACAGTTAATATAACATTTCTTAGAGGATATGATCATTTTGAATATTCCTATTTCTGCCTGATTTATAGTAACATTTTTCATCAAATGAAACAGTAAGGTAAAGGGCTTCTGGTGATCTCCTTTGTTGAAGACTACAAATTTCAAACAATAATGAAGAAAGAAGGGGGGAAAAGGAATTTGGTTTTTTCTTTCTCTCTCTTTTCTGCATATATCCCTATTGCTCATCAGTATTTAAAAAAACAACAACTAACATTTAATGTCACTCTTTGAAATTTCCATTTTGAATAGCTACACAGATAACCTTAATGCATAATTCAGAATAGAAAATGTCCCAATTGTTTTCATTTATTTAATTTAATTTTTCCATTTTTATAATTTACATAGTAACAAACATTTTTCTTTTTTTAACAGTACTGTGCCATATGGCTCTTACAGTTATTTACATTTATTTCTATACATTTTTGTTTTTCTGTTCTAACCAATTATACCACTTATCCCACATCTTTAATTCATAAAATTAAAATGTTAGGAAAGAACCTAGCTGAAAAACAAAAGAAAGAATTAGAAAAAGAACTGGGACTGCAAATTGAAAAAAAGATTAAATACTTAGGAATTTGGCTAACTGTAAGGTGTTCCTCAATAAAAGATGATAATTATAAAAAACTGATACAATAAATGAAAAAATATTTTGAGATCCAGGGGAAATTACAGTTATCATTATTAGAAAGGATAGCAGTGATTAAAAAGAATATATTGCCAAAATTATTATATGTATTTCAGACAGTCGCTGTAAAATTAGAAAAAAAAATTCATTTGGCTGGGTAAGAGAGCACAGATAAATATGAAAATGTTACAAGATAATAGTAGCAGAGGTGGGTTTTGGACTTCCAAGGTGGGAACTTTACTATCAAGCAGTGGGACTACTATGGATCAGGGATTGGATAAGTTTAGATAATAAAAGAGTGTTAACGATTGAAGGACATGATCTACAGGCAGGCTGGCATGCCTTCTTATGGGATAAACATAAGAAGGCACATTTATATTTCTACCAACTTCAAATAACAGAAGCGTTGTTATGGACATGGGGGGAAATCAAAAGGAGACATTATATGAAATTGCCAAACTGGGTTTCACCAATGGAGGCAACAATCTATCCTAATACATTGGATAAAAAAAAAGATGATAAGATTTAAAATATTATTAGACACTCAGGGGAAACTCAAAACAAATCAGGAATTAAAAGAACAGGGTATAATCATAGATTGGTGGCCATATTTACAGACAGTTCTAAAGAACTACAATTAGCTGACACCAACTAGCATGAAAAGACAAAGACAAATTTATTATTAACTAATTTTGGAGCCTTCTTTTTGCCCAAACAGACTTAAGATAGCTAACAATAAATTTAAGCAGTTGGATTCGTCAGAATTTCAAGGATATTTTTTTCCTGAAACCAAATTGTTTGTTAGAGAGTAGGTTGTTAGTTTCTAAGTGAAGGTAATGGACTGTCCATCAGGTCCAATAGATAGATATGGTTTTAGGTTGTGTAATGCCTTTTCAATGTTATCTTCTGTAAAATTGATTTGTGTTAGATCATTGTAATTATCTGTGATACGACTAGAAAACATTAGGTATGATCCATTGCTATTTACAAAGACTGAGCCAAAGAATGTGTTAAAGAGTTTGGCTTTAATGACTTCATCATTATGGTCTTTACCATTTGGTCCTTTAAGGAGTGGGATGGATCTCAAGTTTTTGAGTTGGTTGTTTACAAAGTTATAAAATGCATGGATGGATTTTGTGCACAGAAAGCTTTCTTCTTGATTGATGTGATAATTGGTGCATTCAGTCTTTATTTGGTGGCATAGATTTTTGTAGTGGTTTTTAAACTTAGCTACGTAGCCAGATTTGTTTTTTCACCAAAGAGATCTTTTTTTGGGATTGGGACTTCCTTATTTTTATGGGTAATTTGTTTTTCTTGGTTTTGGTGATTATTAGTGGTACATATAGTTTAATGACTCTTTTGATTTCAAGCAAAAATATATTGTAGTGGTCTTCAGCAGTATTACAGCCAGAGAATAGAATTTGCCAGTCAAGAGATGAGAGGTCAGCATCTATGATATCATGGTTGGCTTTTTTGAAGTTAAAATTGGTTATCCCATCCTGAAGAATTGTCACCTAGAATCCAATGTTGGGCATGACTAAATCAGGTTAAAACAGTGCTACATGCTGCAGCATCTAAAGGACACCCAGGCAATGTAACTGAAGCCTTCAAAGCCATCCAAAAAAAGCATAAGGGTTCTGCTCCCCACATTCAATTCTAAGTGAAGGTCATCCAACTTCATGACTAGGCTTAGCCTACCTTAAATATGTTTTATGGCTTTTGAAAGCAGAAACAGACACAAATATATATATCACATACCTTGTTGACAAACTTTAAAAAAGACAGAGCATCTTTTTTGAAAATCAGTCTTTCGCTTTCAAAACTCCCCATTTTCACTTTGAGGGGAATCTTGTTTGATAGAACCACCCAGCTCGTGATCTCCAGATCTGCCCTCATATCTCAATTTTGGTCAAGGTACAGTTTCTCCAGGGAAACATTGAAAATCTTCTTCTTGTCCAGAAAGGGATGGAACTAGGATTAAAATATCCACAAATTTTAAAAGCAAAAAGCCGGTTTTCTTATTCCACAGGGCTTCTATCATTAATACAATTGAGCATGTCAAGAGATATTTCACAAGGAGAGTCATGTGTGTGCACGCAGCGCAACCCTGAGTGAACCAGCAGCAAAAATATTCACAACCCACCCCTGACACCATAGATACAAACTTAAAGTGAACCGCTCCAAATTTGATTGCAGAAAATATGACTTCAGCAACAGAGTGGTCAATGCCTGGAATGCTCTACCTGACTCTGTGGTTTCATCCCCAAATCCTCAAAAATTTAACCTTAGACTGTCTACCGTGGACCTCACCCCATTCCTAAGAGGTCTGTCAGGGGCATGCATAAGCTCACCAGCATGCCTACTGTCCCTGTCCTAACATTCCCTTTTATTCATATTCATTTCATGTATTCTAATTATGTTTATACTTATATATATATTATCTAATACGTGCTTGCCAAAATAAACAAACAAACAAACAGACAGACAGACAGACAGACAGACAAACAAACAAACAAACAAACAAACAAACAAACAAACAAACAAACAAACAAACAAATAGCCTGGAAACAAGATGGTGACTCATGCGCAGTGCCGGAAACTCAGCTTCTGTGCATGCACAGAAGAAGAAAAAAACCAGAAAAAATTAAAAAAAAGATTCCCCCCCCAAAAGAAATTCAAAACAAAAGATGGTGGCATCCACGGACCAGAACTGGCTCCATGATGTCACCAGTGGCTTACTACCTACTCAGTAGAACTGGTCCAAACCAGTAGGAACCCACCTCTGGTGTGTGTGTGTGTGTGTGTCTAATGATATTATTCTTGTTATTATAAATGTAGCCCTAGATGAATTCACACACTCGAAATTTATCATCACTGATTGCAGCATTAAACGATCATGTTCACTTGTGGAATGCTGTGGTCCTCCCAGATTAAAAAAAAAAATATGGATAACTTTTATTTTCAAAGTAAATCTCTTGGGAAACGGCTTGCATATTTGATTATTATTATTTGATAAGGCTGTAGAAAACAATGAAGAGAGTGAAAAGCGTTTTGCAAAATATTTTATTTCCCATGGAGCACAAGGTACAAGACAAGTGTTTTTAAAAGTTTTTTTTTAACGCAATAAAATAAATTGCGTTATGAGGTTAGAATGTAAACCAGACCTTTTTTCACACTTGTTTTAATACTCAGAAACACAGAAATGTAAAAAATTGATGGCAGAAAAAGACCTAGTGGTCCACCGAGTCTACATTTCGGATTTATTTGTTTTATGTTTAGTTTTTATTTATTCATTATTTTTATATTTTATTAATTTTTATTTTATGTTTTTATTTTTTATTTTTGTGGGATGATGGACATGTGTTAATGCGAAGCATGTTTAAACTCAGTTACTGATTATTGACTCACTGCCTCTGCTGGAAGTTGTTTCCAAGGTACCGCTACTCTTTCTGTGAAGTAATACTTCAGAATCAGAATAGAGCTGGAAGGGATCTTGGAGATCTTACGGTCCAGCCCAAGGGTGGGTTCTAACTTACTTCGCTGCCGGTTTGCTGCCTCCTGTGCTGCGTGGGCCGGTTCATGTGCATTAGAAAAAAACCCCGGGGAAAAAAAAAAAGGGCCGAAAACAAGATGGCGATGTATGTGCCGTGCTGGAAACTCAGCTTCTGCACATGCGCAGAAGAAATTCTTCTGAATTCTTTTTAAAAAACATTGATGGCAGCGCCCACAGAGCAGAACCAGCTCTGGTGATGTCACCAGCGGCCTACTACCTACTCGGAAGAAACGAGTAGACGTCTGGGTGGGTGGGCAGAGCCTCCCACCGCTGCTGCTACCGCTTCATCTGAACCAAGGCGAACTGGTAGAAATCCACCACTGGATTCCACACCTCTGATTCAAAGGACCCTAAGGGCCAGGGGTGGGTTCTAACTTACCTCGCTGCCAGTTCGCTGCCTCCCACGCCGCGTGGGTGCACCTTGTGGGCATGTGCGCACCTTGTGGGCACGTGCGCACCTCAGGGGTGCACGCATGAGCAGTAGAAAAAAAATCCCCAAAAAAGAGGCCGAAAACAAGATAGTGACGCATGTGCAGTGCCAAAAACTTGACTTCTGCGCATGCGCAGAAGAAGCCCCCCCAAAAAATCCCCCCCAAATTAAAAAAAAGATGGCTGCATCCACAGACCAGAACCGGCTCCGTGGCGTCACCAGTGGCTTACTACCTACTCGGTAGAACTGGTGTGAACCGGTAGGAACCCACCTTTGCTAAGGGCACAGCTAAAATCCCAAGTAACCTCAAAGGTTTTCAGAAAGTGTTAGACCAGATGACTGCAAAGAAGCACAATCCTTCCTCCCCCCTCCCATTATCCTGTCAGGAAGTATATTTAGAACCGTTAGTAATTCGGCGCTGACATCACGGAGCCGGTTCCATTGGTGTCTTCATGGGTGCCGCCATCTTGGATTTTGCTTCTGCCCATGCATAGAAGCTATTTTTTATTGCTGCGCCCCCATGCATGCCCCCACTTCGCGCACACTCACACGGCGCAGCCTTGAGCGAACCGGCAGGAAAAGGATCCAGAACCCACCCCTGCTCTTGTTGTTTTCTTCCTCAAAAAATCACTCCAGTTGCCTTTTCCAAAAACAGCAACCTACTGGCTCATAATGTGTTGACTTGTTACACTGGAGGTAAAGAAAAGATGGTAACGCCAGCATGTTTTCCTCAACACAGCTGCCATGTGCTTAACAAGGATGAGTTGTGAGATGGGATAGATTTCAAAATTGTGCCACTCTTGAATGGGGAAGTGGTACCCCATCTAAAGGTAGGATGTGATATCTCTAGATGTAGGTGGCTCTGGGACAAGACTTCAGTAGCCTCATTGTGCCTGCATAGGGACGAAAAACATAATTGGGTATCAGCATTCTAATGATACTGAGCCTTAAACTGCCTCACCAGCAATTTAATGTAAAAATTGAATAAAAAGAGAAAAGGAGTTGAGTTCTGAGATACTTTCCATCCCTAGAATTTTAAAAAAAAGAGTAATGTCTGGTATCATCACTAAATTCCCCCTTCCCAAAAATAAAAATAAAATGGAAATCTTGGCCAAGCACTTTTTGATCGTGCAAGCAAAACTCAAGAAAGAAAGGTCATAAGAATTGAATATTAACCCTTGATTATGATCCTTGTTGATAGCATAACTAAAGGTTACATTCCATATATTAGCATTCTAAGCAGTAACCACAGTGCTGTACAGAAGTTGCCATATGATTAACAGAAGGACTTAAGAACTTTAAATCAGCATCTAGCATATCTCCAACTATCTCTTAGTAATAGTCAGCCCTCCACTTAATATATTTAATATACTATAATTTATTTTTAAAAAAGAAAAAGGACATAGTAGACTGGAAAGCAAAGAGCCAGTAGTTTCCAAAATTATCTTTAATCCAAGAAAACCCTTTGGATTTCATGGATTATGAGTTGATCACCAGATGTTCAGACTGGATTTGACATTTTTATCCACCTATCAAGTCCTTTCCAAGAATCTGGGATAGGCAGATATTATTGTTTGATAAAAGTATTGTTGTAGGATGTAAACTGTTCCAGGTAAAGCTGCCTTTTGCAATTGACTGGTGGTGATTTTGTCAATGCCGGTGTTCAAGTGGTGTTCCAGATGTTTTTGGATTGCACACAAGGCATCTTACCTGTATTACTATTGGGACTAATTTTGCTTTATTTCGTCACAGACATTCTATTTTGCAGGACTTTGTATTTTGTGATTATCTCCAGTTCTTTTTCTTCTGTTCTGCTGCCTCCATATTGCTGCAAGCACTATTCCAGGCCTCTTAAACTGGCCACACCTGCCCTGGCTCCACAAAGGCAAAAAACATCACAATACATTTTATTATTATTTATTTATTTTGTCAAGCGTATATATAATTACAGTCAAAGTATAAACATGATTGTGAATACATAAGATGTATAAGCATGGTTATGAGTACATGAGATGGTTACGAATACATGGGGACATTAAGACAGGGATGGTAGGCACGCTGGTGCACTTATGCACACCCTGCTTGAGCAGGGGGGCTGGACTAGAAGACCTCCAAGGTCCCTTCCAGCTCTGTTCTATTCTATTTTGAGAACTTTTGAATCACACATTGAAGCGGTCTGACAACTAGGAACGCTTCCACCCAGGAAATTACACCGGACTGTTGTTCAATCGTGTCCGACTTCTATAAGCAAGTGCTTTCCAAGGGGCCCTTACTAGCGCAGATCCTTTCCGTTGCTGAATATTCATCTTTGGGTCAGATGGATGTTCTCAAGCCAGCGTGCTCTTTGCTTCCCCTCCGTAGCCATTCCTTGCACCGTTGCCTTTCCCAATGAATTTGCACGCAGGACGTGGCCAAACGGCTAAATGACATACGACTAAAGCATGTGAAGAACGGTTGCAGGAATTGGGTATGGCTACTCTAGAGAAGGCCCTGGTGTGATATGATATCGGTCTTCCAGTATTTGAGGGGCTGGCACAAAGAAATGAGGGGAGGGGGGTGTTAACTTACTTTCCAAAGCACCAGAAGGCAGGACAAGAAACAATGGATGGAAACTAATCAAGGAAATTCAAATCTTTATTGTCAGTGCACAACATATGTACACTGAGATTGGAAAGAAGCAACCTAGAATTAAGGAGAAGTTTCCTGACAGGGAGGACAATTAATCAATGGAATGACTCCAGATGTTTTGGGTGCTCCATCATTGGAGGTTTTCAAGAAGAGATTGGACAGCCACTTGTCTGAAGTGGGGTATAGGGTCTATTGCTCGAGCAGGGGCTGGACTAGAAGACCTCCAAGGTCCCTTCCAGCTCTATTTTGAATTGAAAGTGAACCAGATGTAGCTTGGGATTTTGGCTTCTAGTACAGGGGTCTCCAACCTCTGGATTCCTCCTACCCACGAGGAAGAAGATGGCAGGGATAAATAGAAACACCTGGGACGTTCTGCCTTACTTGTCTGATAGGTGGCCCTGGCAGGGCACTTTTTCCTCCTTTGGGGCTGTTATGCATGGAGCAGACTGAAGTCAAGGTGAGAAGACAAGAGAGGGACACCACAAGGATCCCGGCAGGCATCTGAGGAAGTTTGGCAAAACAGGTTCTCCAGCTGTCCTGCCTTCTTACTTCTTTCCACCTGATTCCTGCCTACTTATGTGGTTTGCATCAATGGTGCAGAGCTGTGTGACCCAACCCTCCATCCGTACTAGAGGTGTGTGTGGGGTGTCTGCCCTCCTCCCTACACAGACCTCCCAACCTTCGATGGCGTCATTGAGCGGTTGCTGGCTTCCTGAAGGGAAGTCTAGCAAGGGATGGGAGGTTTCCCTCGGCTGGCCTCCTGCCCCGTCCATTATTTATTTATTTATTTTTGTCAAGCATGTATCAGATAACAGCCATAAGTATAAACATGATTATGAATACATGAAATGGCTACGAATAAAAGGAAACATTAGGACAGGGACGGTAGGCACGCTGGTGCGCTTATGCACCCCTCGGTTTTAGCTCTACTCGGTTTTCATTTTGATTTCGCGGGCCACGCAAGATGGACTTTGTAGTACCCACCACATGGGAGTCGTGATATTGTTGCACTTGCTAGCTAGCATGGTTTTTCATGGGTCTGGATTTGCCTTATTTTCTGTCTTGTCAAGGTAATGTTAAAAGCATGGCATAATTATGGAGGCTTGGACGTAGGATCTAAAAAGAGGAGGTTTTGGGGTGAAAGAGGCAGAGATCAAGGGATAGAGAGAGAGGGCGAGGGGAGAGCTGAGTCTCTTTGGGGTGCAGGACTGAAGGAGAAGAGGGAGAAGGGAAGCTGGGCCTACCAGCTCACCTGGCCACCAGCCCACCGAGTGAGGGAAGGTAGAGAAAACGACGAGAGGGAAGGTAGAGAAAATAGTGTGAGAGAAGGTGGAGAAAAGGAATGTGAGAGAAGGTAGAGAAAAGGAGTGTGAGGGAAGGTAGAGAAAAGGAGTGTGAGAGAAGGTGAAAAAAGGAGTGTGAGGGAAGGTAGAGAAAAGGAGTGAGAGAAGGTGGAGAAAAGAATGTGAGGGAAGGTAGAGAAAGGAATGTGAGAGAAGGTGGAGAAAAAGTATGAGAGAAGGTAGAGAAAAGGAGTGAGAGAGAAGGTAGTGTAGGAAGAAATGTCCATCTGGGTTCAGTTCCAAGTGGGGAAAAAGACACTGGAAACATGGAGGCTGATTGGAAAGATGGTTTAATGGTGGACAGCAGGACCACATGGTTTGAGGTCCTGGGGAAAAAGCCATCACATGCTTCAAGATGTTGAAGATCACCAGAAAAGGCAGATTGCTGGGAATGCCTGAGTTTTATGCCCTCTTTTGGGCTCCACCCCAGACCTTCCTGTTCTTGTGTAAGAAATACACTTTGATTGGTTGTCAGACTCCCATGGGGCGGGGGTCTTAGCTAACTCTGTTGGCTGTCTGTTAGGCTAGGGCCAGCCGTGTGCTGCAGCTGCCAGAGAAGCCAACACAATCCTAGGTTGCATTAACAGAGGGATAGACTCAAGATCACAAAAAGTGTTAATAATGCTTTACAACGCCTTGGTACAACCACACTTGGAATACGGCATCCAATTTTTGGTTGCCACAATGTAAAAAAAGTGTGGAGACTCTGGGAAAGAGTGCAGAGAAGAGGAACCAAAGAGATTAGTGGGCTGGAGACATAATAAGAACAGTTGCAGGGATTGGGTATATCTAGTGAAAAGAAGGACTAGGGGAGACATGATATCAGCGTTCCAATATCTCAGGGGTTGCCACAAAGAAAAGGGAGTCAAGCTATTCTCCAAAGCACGGTAAGACGAGGAACAACGGATGGAAACTAATCAAGGAGAGAAGCAACCTAGAACTAAGGAGGGATTTCCTAACGGTGAGAGCAACCAACCAATGGATTGGCTTCCCTCCAGACGTTGTGGGTGCTCCGTCACGGGAGGCTTTCAAAAAGAGACTGGACAGCCATTTGTCTGAAATGATACGGAATCTCCTGCTTGAGCAGTGGGTTGGACTAGAAGACCTCCGAGGTCCTTTCCAGCCCTAGGAGTCTATGAGAACTGGGTGGAAGGAAGGCAGCTGGGGGTGGAGGTCAGGATGCCGGTCTGCCTAAACCAGGTTAGATCCCGGGCTCCCCCAAAGGTGCTGCCGGTCCAAAAAGACTCAGCCTCTTGCTCTCCTCTCGGGACAGGCAAAAGTGATGTCCAACGAGGAGAAGAAGTTCCAGCAACACATCCAGACGCAGCAGAAGAAGGAGCTCAACAGCTTTTTGGAATCCCAGAAGAGGGAATACAAACTCCGCAAAGAGCAGCTCAAAGAGGTAACTGGGGGAGGGGGAAGGGCAGGCTTCATTCATCCATCCATTCATTCATTCATTCATCCATTCATTCATTCATCCATTCATTCATCCATCCATTCATTCATCCATCCATTCATTCATCCATCCATCCATCCATCCATCCATCCATTCATTCATTCATTTTCTGTCTG
>JANHFT010009128.1:53923-68545 GCA_032467955.1 Pseudoxenodon macrops
ACAAGTTACAGTCCTGCAGTCGTAAGTGGGAGGAGATGGTGATAGGAATAATGAGAAAACTAATAGTAACAGTAATGATCATTATAGTGTCTAAAATGTTTGGGTGATCAATATGCATGCATGTTTCAATACATGTGTGTTTGCATACACTATTATAGCAAGCATTGGAAAATTCCTTATTAATTTTTGTGACAAGGCTACTTCCAGTCTTGGGTTAGTTAACTTGAGGGCTGATCGGTAAATATGCATTAGGATTTACCACCACACCAACTATACAGGGAAAGTAGCAGAGATAGGTTCCTACTAATTCAGACTGGTTCTATAGAATAGATAGTAAGCCACTGGTGACGTCACAGAACCGGTTCTGGTCCATGGACGCCGCCATCTTTTTTTTGGGATTTTTTTTTTGGGGGGGAGATTTTCTTTGAATTTTTTTGATTTTTTTTCTTCTGCGCATGCGCAGAAGTCACATTTCCGGCACTGCGCATGCATCACCATCTTGTTTTCAGTCTTTTTTGGGTAGTTTTTTTGTAATTTTTTCTACTGCACATGCACGTGTGTGCAAGGCACGCGCCCACGCAGCGCAGGAAGCAGCAAACTAGCGGCGAGGTAAGTTAGAACCCCTGAAAAGTAGTACTGTTATTCCATGAGCTCTTGTTCTAGAATCTATTTGTCATGCCCTTGTTTACCTAAAAGAAGCTGCCAGCATGTCTTCTCCAGCTCTTTGGGATGCTCCTTTGTCCTGACAATCTGGAAACACACTTTCTACACTGTATCCTCTCTCATAACCTTTGGGGTCCTCAAGGGTACCATCTCCTTATCAGTTCATCACATACCAGGAGTAGGAAGAAGGTTTTGCTGGACTGGGCTGCACTAGTCTAAACATGTCATGGCTACTGTGGGCAGGACGTATGGACTCTTGATGTTTATGTAATCCAGCTGCTCTTACTTCCCGCCTAACTCCCACTACCAATAAATATAGCTGATTGTATATATTACACTTCAAGGTCATGTACCAGCAGTGAGATCCCATTAGGAGGGCAAGGGTGACTGACTTCTGACTTCAACAATCCTTCAAAGTTAATCCAGCATCATAGGAGCAAAAATTAAATACATTGGGCTCTAAGTGTGAGGGGGGGAAAAACACCCATTGTGGGGTAGCGAGCAACTTATAAAGGAAGAATTTAAAATGGCAATAAAAACTCTGTAATCTAATTACAGCTGTAAAAGTGAAAGGTGAAGCATTCGCAGCACGATTCACGTGCACTATGGCTAACCTCTGACATCTTGAATATATTATGTGATTTCTTCCCTGCAGAAAATACTTTGTAAAGATCAGCCAGCCCTGCCTTCTTCTTTTCTTGTGAGGGCTTTCATTCCATGTTCCTGTTTTAAGTAAATATGCTATGTGCAGGCATTTTCCTTTCTTCACCCTGAACACAAGATTAGACAGTTGGAGATCTGCATAATCAATAAACCCAAGAAGACACCAACCGTATGTCTACTTTGGAAAGAAGGATCTCAACTGCTAACAACTTAGAGAATGCTTCATTTGACGTTTTATCCAAGAAAAGTAACTTTTCAAAATTTTGCAGATCTTGGATTAGAAGCGAAACATCTTCAAAGAAAAATGAAGAAAGTTCAGTTGCCTTTTGAAAGAACACCTTTGGGACAATCATGACCTGGATGACTGAGAATCTCAATAGACCCATGATGATGAACCTATGGCATAGTGCCACAGGTGGCACGCGGAGCCATATCGGAGGGCATGCGAGGCATTGCCCTATGTTAGCTCCAGCGCCCATGCACGCGCCGGCCAGCTGATTTTCAGCCTTCCAGAGGGCAGGGGAGGCCATTTTCACCCTCCCCAGGCTTTAGGAAAGCCTCCAGAGCCTGTGGATGGCGAAAAACGGACCCAATGGACATGGGTGGGTTCCACTTACCTTCCCTACTGGTTTGGTCACACTGGAAGTGTGCGTTTTGCACGCTTGCATGCGCCTCCACATCACACCCGGGTTAAACTCATCTGCGCATGCACAGGAGACTTTGCACAGGAGGCTTTGGTCCGAACCAGCAGCAACCCACCACTGCCAACGGACCTACCAGAAGTTCAGAAAATAACTTCTGGTCGGCCTGTCGGGTACATTTTCTGCATTTAGAAATAACAATCCTTCCAAAAGTGGCTTATAAGCAACAATTATAAAGACAATTAAACAAAGGAAAAAGCACTTAGGATCCTTACTGGTTCATACCTTTCTCTTTTCCAAGCTATTGGTTGATAATTTACAGCTGGTTATGTTTTGAACTGGAGATAGAAAAAGAGAAGACTATTTTAGTCTGGACTCTGGGATTGTATTTTAGTGGTTTAAATGTAGTTTAGATTTGTGGACTGTATTATTTTTTGGTTTCTTTATGCTGTTTTTATCCTAGGCACTCAAGGAAGATAATTGTCAGCAATAAAACATATAACGCTTAAACCCTTACTAAGGCAGTAATAATCACTGATAACATTTTAGTTAGTTATTTCTATGTTATCCATACATATTTTATGCCTCCAAGGTTATTTATTTTAAAAAAAGAATGCTTTTAAAGTGTTATTAACCTATATCAGCAAGTATGGTAGTCCAGTAAGACTACCTGTGTTGTGAAGTGCAAAGAAACATTAGTCAAACCACTGTCACTGAAACATTTCAGAGTAATAAACTGATATTTATTACGACTTTCTGAAAGGTTGTATGTACCCATAGATAACCATAGTATGGGAATTAGATAAAAAATCAGCAGCGTGTACAAACCAGTCCCTTACAGTTGTCAGCGTGTTGTTTAATCAACCTGAACAAATTATATATCACTGTTGCACAATACATTGAATGCTGTCCAAGGCTGGTACAGGTGTGTTGATAAAAAAAAACAGGCTGCTTCTCTTTTCGACATGGAAATGTTTCTTGATTTTCAAACTATTTAACTATTTCACAGATGAAGTGTACGGTAGGACTTAACTTTCGGAAAAGTTCTGGCTGCGTGTTTTTGGGTTTTTTTTTGTAAATCTTGTAAGTAACTTGTATGTCTACAACCTGTATGCTGAAGATAACCTGGTGTAGAACATATTTTGAACATGGGTGCAGCAAAGAATTAAAAGCGATAAACTTTTAATGTAAAACATTCTTCAGGTTGTATTTTATGTTTTTTCCATGTATGTATTTATGTGCTGAACCCATTCCCATACTAGGGATTGCTAGAGCTAAAGTCCAATTACAAAAGATCAGATTGGTGACGCATCTGCCAGACAGAATAAGAAAAGAATTGGAAAGATTCGTTATCAAGCATGCATATGTATATCTTTGGATAAGTTAGAAAATCAGCTGTGTCACAGGAACTTCTCAGGAAACTAGAAGGTGTGGCTTCTGCATAGCAAGAGAATTGAGATCACCTTCCCATCCCTGCCAATCAGTCAGGAAAAATAAATACATCTGTGCTGTGGTTATAATTTGAATTATGTAGTATTTCCACCAATCTTTTTCTTAACTTTTTTCTCTTTTGTAACTATCTGAACAGTGATTTTTTTTTATAAAAAGCCATAATTTATAGATATTTATTTTGTTTATGTTGCTAAAGAGGTAGCCCCAAGGTCATGGAATCAGAGGTGGGTTCCTCTTACCTTCCCTACCAGTTCGCAGCGTGTTGGAAATGTGCGTTTCCAGGTAAAAACCCTATGTGCATGCGCAGAGGGTTCTTTTCCAGCCGCTTTCAAGCAGCGACAACCGGAGGACCAGCTCGGGGACGTGGCCAGCTGGCGATCCCTGCTGGTTTGGTGAGCGGGGGCAAATGTCCGCTACTGATTCAGGTGAACCGGTCTGAACTGGCAGCAAACCACCAGTGCATGAAATAGGAAAGAACAAATCTCCATGTATTTGTAGACACAAGGCAGTATATTCATAACACGCTGCAAGCAACTCCTCAGAGGTCATATACAGAGAACATGTCAGCTTTAAATGGGCAAGGAACTGTCCTAAGACGTTGACAGCTGACAATTAGATGAGGAGAAGTGGCAGAAGAACTACAATACAGTGAGGAATATGGTGCACAATTGAAAACCCGTGAAGTTGCAGATTGTTTACTAACTATAACTATTTTCTGCTTCTAATTTAACGTAATAAACTTTCTATCCAAGATTACTATAACTGATTTACAAACTCTCCAGGGGTGGGTTGTAATTTACCTCGCCACTGGTTCACTGCCTCCCACACTGCGTGGGTGCGTACATGCACAGTAGAAAAAAATCCAAAAAATCCCCCCCTCCAAAAAAAGGCAGAAAACAAGATACTGACGCATGCGCAGTGCTGGAAACTCGGCGAAAAAAACCTGGAAAAAATTCAAAAAAAGATTTTACCCTAAAAAATAAAAAAAAGATGGTGGCATCCATGGACCAGAAACAGCTCCATGACATCAGCAGCAGCTTACTACCTACTCTATAGAACCGGTCTGAACCGGTAGGAACCCACCTCTGAAACTCTCCCTCAAATTTTTTTACGATTTCTATCTCTATCCCATTTGTTGTAGTAATATCTTAAAAGATGGATTTATATTTATGAGAAAGAAGACATGTTAAAGTACAATGGTTGTTTATACAGTACAGTGTAGGATTATGTGATATGCACTGCAAAAATCCAGATAACCACTAGATGGGAGGAAAAGGATAGGGGAAAATTGAGCTTGATGCTTCCATGTAATATCTGGATTTTTGCCAATCAACTGGAGTAGCCCTAGTTTATTATTAATAACACTGCTTTTCCTCTGTCAAGAAATTCAGTGGCATACACAGTTTTCTCAGCTTGTCTCTCATCTGGTGTTGAAATCTATTTAGTTTCAACAAAATGGGTTTTATGTGCCCCTCTCGGCAATTTTTAGGTAAGGAGATGATTTATGTCTGAGAGTTGTATTCCATGGTGACTTAGCTTCTACCATTTGTAGAAAAAATACTTCCAATCCTAGAATCCTTCTAATAGATGGCAGTTAAGAAATAAATAAATAAGAAAATTGGAAGTTTATGGAGATTCTCAGTCATCCAAGTCATGGTTGTCCCAAAGGTACTTTTTTTTCAAGAGGCAAGTGGACTTTCTGGTTGTTGTTTTTCTTTGAAAACGTTTCGCTTCTCATTCAAGAAGCTTTTTCAACTCAGTTAAAGATGATTTTAGATAAAAGTATTGTACTTCCTTATCTGGGAATAATGTCCCACTAAATTCAGTTGATCTAGCTTCTTACTATAATATATTCAGTAGCAATGTATGGTTAATTAGTCATTCCTTAGAAGTTACAGTCCTACCTGGGCAGATCTTGTCACGGTTCAATTCCTGGCTTTAAGAAGAAATGGGGGAGACACTTAAGTACTTACAAGTTGTAGCCTATGTGTTTGCCCTGAAGCAAGAAGGGGCCCTTCATGAATTTCCAAATGTTTGTGAAGTCCTGGCAATTTCAAAAAGCCTTTGGGAACTAAAGATGGATCAGTATTTAATTGTTCTAGGTGAGAAGAACGCCTGTGAGAATTACATCGATATCTTTGTATTGATTGTTATAGTTATGGATTGTACTGTTGACTTTATGATATGCTCAAAGTCAACCACTTTGAAGCAGTATGAGAAATATTGTGATAGACAGGCAGACATTTCTAAGAAAGAGAACTTTACAAGGGTAGGAAAAATGTCTGCCTCCCTAAGAATGGGAATACAGTAAGAGTCTTGGGCAGTAAATAGACCAATATTCTAATATTCTGCATGACATAGTCAAACTGGTCAAGCAGCATTGAAATTGAACCTTGCTACAGTACTTAGTTTAACAATGCACATCTTGGATTTTTCAAGCATTTACACCAGGGGTGTCAAACTCACGTCATCATGGCGGTGTCACGTGATTTATCAGAACTTTCCCCCCCTTTGCTAAACCAGGTGTGCGCATGACCAGCTTGTGACACATCCAGCCTGCAGGCCAGGGGTTTGACAGCTCTGATTTACAACATTTTGTGATTGTTTTGTAAATATATTCTTTGCATGGATCTGCACTTCAAACTTGCAATGAATAGATACTTTTAGAACCTGTATGGTTCTGGTTTTTTGATAAGCTTTCCCTTGCTTCATGGGTAATGAATTATTTCTTGTCTGAATTTTTAAAAATGCATGTATCAAGTTTGTTTGTTTGTTAAGATTGCATAGAGTTTGTTAAGATTACATTCATGATGTAATATTGCATACACTTATCAGAGATTGCACAATAATGGATATGGTGGGATATATTATCAAGACCACTTCCATGGGACTTAACATTAAATGCATGCAATGCAAATAAAAATGGCATAGAAAAACATGGTTCTGGAGACTGGCAACAGATATCTGTAGAATGCCACACTTAAGACTATATGTTAAGCCACATTAGTGGAAGCTCTGCAAAGAAAATGCAGGATGCTGAAATACTTCGCTCTGTACAGATGTTCAATTTCCACCTTTCAGAATTCCCAGTCAAAATGAAAGTTGGTTGCACTATCAAGAAGCAATGGGAATTGTAATCCAAAAATTGCAGAAAACGATAGGTTGGACAATGCTATGCTTGTCATTTCATAATTCATTGAATTTGCTACAGGAATAACCATAGCTGTTTCAGAACCACTACCAAGCAAATGAGCAGTGGCTGCAACCTGTTTCATCACAACATCAGCTCAGCTAAAAGTGGCGCAATTAAGGTGGTATTTTTAGATACACAAGGGTACATGTTTAAAAGATCAGAGAAGCAGCCTGTCATCTAGGCAGTTGGACTGGATGGATCCTGAGATCCTTTTGCAGTACTGATGCTATCCATGCAGCCACTCATATTTAATTACTTTGTATTTGCATAATTAAACATTGGAATATTTGAATCAAGATGGCATCCTGCCAGTAGTTGCATAGCTATGTGTTAGCAAGGTGTTTGTGCATTTGTCTAGGTGGGGGTATATCTAATAGTAATGCAGTGAAGTAGCTTAGTCTTAGTGACAAATTGATGTACTCAGCCCGCTTTACCAGCTGAAAGTAATGTATCTTTGATGTAGATCTTGCCCAAAGCAGGGACGGGTGTGGTAGATACTCAAACCTGCAAAAATGTTGTTGTAACCTTTATGTGGTGAACCTCTTATCTCTAATTGTTTCTCATATTCCACCTAAAACCCTGGAACATTTTCTGCTCTCTTTCAGGACAGGCACAGAACTGAAGAAATGTGTAAATTTACGGAGAGATGTATACAATCTTTTTTTTAACTTGATGTCTTTTCCTTTCCAATCCCTTAAGCTACTGTATTTACGGTATTATTATTTTTTTGGTAATGGATCAGTTCTAGAGCCTGTGAAGCAAAATCTGAGCTTGTCTCACGCCAGCCTGCTCCAACCTGACATTTAACCATCACCCTAACCCTAATCACAATCTTCCACTCAACAGCTGGCTATGCTTGCTGGGCTGGTCATAGCTGTAGGCTAACACCTGCGGGACACTGGCTTAAGAAATCTGCTTTAAAGTTTGGTGAGCTGGTTTTATTAACAGCAGTCTGAAAATTCCAGTGGGTTGGCTTTATAGGAGAAAGCTTTGAATGGCTCAAATTAAGCCAAAGCAATTTTAATGGGAAACCGGGAGCAATAATTATTTTGTCCTTTAAGAAATCAGAATATAGACACCCAGAAAAATGCATAACGATCTTGATTTAAATACTCAGGTTTAATTCTGGAAGAAGCTGATTATTATCTTTTTATATTCTGGTTTTTTTCCCCCCAATCATGAACCTTGAAGTAATATATGTCTCTAATCCAGTTCCAGACATGGTTAACTTTAGATAGGTAGCCTCTTTGGGTTTTTAACTATTTGGAGTTTTTTGTGTTTTGAGTTCCAAATCTTTAACGTACATATTTCATAAAGAGTTCTTTATTGATTCAGGAAAATATCTGCTTCATTATATGGTCCTAATTGGTTTGTCACCTTTAATTATTTGAATTTTCCTAATTACATTGCTGCAGGTTCAACACTCTTTCCAACCTTAATTGTTTTGATTGATCAGTAGCTGGTTTCATAACCTGGCTTTTATTACGTAGTCACTTTCCTCTCTCTACTATTCCTTTTAATTTAAGTTATAAGCAATGGTTCCAAATTCTGTCAGTCAGTCTCTCAGTCATATATGGCTCTCTATTAGGAATGTGGACAGCATTTCTGCAAATAGCTGATTGAACAGTAGCCTGTTTTCAAGGTGTTTGCAAGAAAATGGAATACATGCAGTGGTGGAATCCAATTTTCTGTGGGTTTGGCTTGGTGGGTGTGGTGTGGTGTGGCTTGGTGGGCGTGGCTTGGTAGGCATGGCAAGGGAAAGCTACTGCAAAATCTCCATTCCCACCCCACTCCAGGGAAAGGATACTGCAAAATCTCCATTCCCACACCACTCTGGAGCCAGCCAGAGGTGGCATTTGCTGGTTCTCCGAACGATTCAAAATTTCCGCTACCGGTTCTCTGAACCCTGAACACAAGCCTGCTAGTGATTATGATAAAGCAACATATCTGGACCACATTAGATCAAATAGTTCAACTCATATATAGGGCTGCAATTTAGAAAAATGTCATCTATTATATGACGTTTATTTTGCCGCTATTTTTTTTTTTCACTATAAAGCAAACATTGGATATCATCCTAACTATTCTTCTAATCCCATTGGCAAATATATTATTAGGACTGGAACTCCTTGGGCATGTTATAACTATATCTGAAACACCATGGAAAGATCTATGGTCTTAACAATTACCATTCCTGTGGAATAGTGATCAAAATTGGAAAGCTCAGGGGCAAAGAATTGACTTTCTTTAGACTGCTATTGATAAGGTTTTTTTAAATCGCCTGTATCTTTTAGATTCTAATTCCTGTAAGCAATGACCTTTGAGAAGATTGGCAGGACTCTAGAAGGATGAAATAATTTAGAAGCTATCACCAAATACATGTGAGAAGCTGTCCAAATTTCTGGGCTGTCTCTCTGTCTCTCACTTGGTCTCAGGTTATGGGAAATGCCATAGGGGTATCTATTGTAGTAACTAGAAGGTTTTCCTGCTCATTTTTTCCCCCATTCTTTGTCCGGATATTTCTTTGCCTTCCTGTCATTCTTCCTTTCATAGAAAGCAAACCTACACATCACTGCCATCATCCTCACTTTAAGATGTGTGGGAATTATGTATCATTGATGATGTTGCCTACCTGAATAAAAAGTGGTTCCACTTTCCTACTTTGCTGATGGATGCTGCCCATTAGGAACTCACTTCTATGCTGACCAATCAATGCCATTGCCACACTGGATGAACATTTCCCATTATGATGTCACATTGATGCTGTCATCATTTTAGGCAACAGTTGGTCAGTTGTGGCTTTTTGCAGGTTTGAAAGAGAGAGCATTGCACTTTCCTGGAGATGCCATCCACATAAAGAGGGAAACTGACTTCAGGATGATGATCCTATCAAAGAAGAGAGATTGATGCTAGGCCTATGTATCTTCAACAACAGTCTAACTGGACTATTGCAAATCCAGCATCCAGGTTATTGACTCAGTTTTAGCCCAGACTAATTTTGCTTTGAAAGAAAACTTGCTTCTCTCAGGCCACTAACTATTCCCATATTATATACACTACTTGTACTTGTTATTTCTTACATTTGTGATGGAATCAAAGCCTAAGAGAACCACTGTGAAAAAGGGAATTCTCTAAGCATTACATCTCTGGATTATTTTTTTTTGGGTTTTCAACCCTCAAACTCCAAAGACCAACAGGTAATGAAAAAGAGACAGAAGTGAATAGGAAAAGGGTTTGCTAGCACAGCTCCTGTCCACAGTGAAGCCAACTTCAACTGCACCATTGCAGAGTATTAGTTTTATCCTCAGGAGGAAAAAGAATACAAAAGGAGAGTGATAGAAATAACCATCTTCTAAATTCCTTGATGGTGCCTGGAAGCATTAAAAACGTAGCTAACAGACAGCTATTTCAGCCATCCACATCCTTGCTGAAAGAAATGTTTGGGGAGGAGACTGCTGGATATCCCAAGCTCTTTTCAATCACTATCTTGAGAAATGTGACCTTTGTTTTCAAACCAGGTAAGGGATTCTTCTGCTTTCATTTCTCCAATTCAACTCAGATCTCTCCTTGGACCAGCCGAATATTGTCGAACTGAGCTCTAAATCCTGCTGGTTTTCTAATTTTTTCTGTATTGTACGTACCTAATATATCCTGATTGGATGGTTTACAGTTAGGTTGATGAATACATGTTGGCTGGAAAATTATATGCGTTATAGATCAAACCATAAGTACATGATCCTCACATAGGCCAGTCATTTCTGTAATGAACAGTAGGCATTAAAGACCTTGGCAGCTAGCCTTAGAGATAGGAACACTAGAAAGTTGTCCTGGAAAAATGTTGTTATTATAGGATCTACACAGGAAGCAATGAGACATTAAGTCAAAACCTCAAAACATTTTTTTCAAATTATGAAAATCAAACTGAAATTGAAGCTAATTATTACTTATACCAAACTGGAAAATACAGGCTCTTTTTCCTTTTCAAGACATATATAGACTGGTAGCAATGAAGTCTCAGTCTGTGTTGTTCCTATAATGCCTTTAACCAAGACAGGTTTACTATATTATGGAAACCCCAGAGCTGTGGCCTTGGAGATACGTTTTAGCCAGAAACAATCTGGGTCCCCTTCCCCCCCAAGCTTACCAATTTTTGTCAGCCGTGTGTGAAGATAGAAGGGAGGTTAGTAAGATTCAATGTTCTCTTCCAGTTATTGACAGAGGGCTGAAATTTTAGAACACCTCTACCAAATCAAGATTTCTTTGGGAAAACATTCTGTGTGGGTCTGTGTCTTTTTTTGCTTTGAATCCCCTCCTACAAAGGGAAGGTGACTTGCTGAGTCTTTCCATCTCTCTCCTTCAATGAGTCAGAATACAGAACAGAATAACAGAATTGGGACGGACCTTGGAGGCCTTCTAGTCCTACCCCTTGCTCAGGCAGGAGAGAGACCCTATATCAAACTGCTATATCCTTGCAAGATCCAGGGGAGTGTTCATTTTTCTCAGCTTAATTGGGAGAAATAGTAAATGACATCTCCCATCCAAATGAATGGAAATAACAATATGTTCAGCAACATCAAACCCTGTGAAAAAAGCCCAAGACTTCAGTGCTTCCTCTTTGCTTACTTGTATTCTGGGAACAAAGACATTTATCTTCATCATTTATCTTCTGGATAAATGTTCCTCTTCTTGCAAAAGAGTTGCATATGCCTGATGCTTTCTTCAGTCAGCATTTTAGGACATAAATGCTGGCTCAGTTCGATGCAGGTTTTCTTTGTGTTTCTGGTATTCAGTTGGAAAAACTCAGGTATGATTCACACCGCTGTGCCAATTTTCAGAGAGGGGTGGGGCAAAATAATGGACCTCACTTGAGGCATCTAACCTGTGAGTAATGCAGAACACATTCAGTATGAAATGTGTAACATGTTTTTAATTTGTGTTATTTAATTACAGTAGACAGCATCTTAGATTCTTGAAGCCACAGGCCTTCGTCCATCCTCCTATTTCCCAGGTTTTAAAAGAAGTATTTGGACAAATGAATCTTGATGTTAGTTTACATGCTCACAGCTCATTGTGAGAGAGGCCAATAAGCGTTCCACCATATCAAGAACTTTTTTTGTTTATTTTTAAACTACATCCTTATTCATACGTTAATGGTTCTGAATTCAGAATGAATTTTCTTTAGTTCAGATTTCATCTGATTCCCTCGATTATTGCTTTTGAATATATTGCTAGACTTTTCTCATTTTGTGGCTCCAAAATGCCTTCTGATTCTGATCCGGCTAGATTGACCTCTCTTGATCAATAAACATCTGTTAGAATAATATTTTCATTTTCTTCAGTCTTGCTCTAAATACAAACTCAAGACATAAAGAGCAGTTTCTATGACATCAAAAGTGCATTGTTCGGTTTGCACAATAAAGTAAATAGGTTTTTCCTTTCTATGAAAATTCATAGGAATTCCCACCTATTTTGCTTTAGAGCAGAATAATGTGTTAAGTTCAAGATGCACAATTTCCAATCCTCAGGAGGCAAATGCAAATTAAGTGCATTCACTGCCTCAAATTGATCTAAATACATTTGAAAAGGTGGAATAAAATGGTGATGGTGATGATGTCGCCTAGGGGGAAACTGGCAAGAAGATACTTTTTCCATCTTCTAAAATGCCTCTTACTCAGCCATATTCCTCTTAGTTTGGCAAGCCTACATTTGAGAATGTACACGTTCCAAGATAAAATAAGAGTATTGCCCTGTGATACCATATCAAAAACTATGTTTCTTAAAGTATTAGGCAAAAAGAAGAGCATGTCAATATTGAGACATTATTACCCCTGGTGTGCAGTTGGATCCCAGAGTCTAATTGATGTTTTATTAATACTCAAATATATTACTTTTATTTTCCATTTCTTTGAATGGTGAGTACTTTATTTTGTGTTGGAGCACAATTAGCAGAACTTCGCTTTAGTAGAGTGTGTATTTTGAGCTTTTCTGTGTGTTGTATTTGTGTGGTGCGTGGTTGGGTAAGGCTTCCTTATTAGTTGATTTGGGAGGTGTTTTTTTTTAATAGTTTTATTTTTATTTTTAACTTGAACATATCATCTTCCATTAAACTGTGTCGTCTGGGTACAAATGTCTCTGTGCTATTACAGTCAAAATTTATAGTATTCATTACATTGATAAGTCTCTAATTTTACAATAATAATAATCAGCATTATAACTCTATTCATTTCTTAACATATCTTCTACTGAAAATATTATATTAGCTATAATAATCTTAGCAATCATATTGATTATAATCATGTTGTTTACATCTCTATCTTAACATATGTTCTTTATTTCACTGATCTCCATTTATTTTTCACCTCTATTTTTACTCTCCAACCATCCATAAAATAGCTCCCATGTCATATAATATTCAGTTTGTTCTCTCCTTTATAGCAAACGTTAACCTGTTCATTTCTGCACATTCTAATATTTTCCTAATCACATTCTCATTCGTAGGGATCTCATCACTTTTCCAATTTTGTGCAAATACAATTCTAGTTGCAGTTAATACATGTATATTTAAATATGTATTTCCTTTATTATAAGTTTTGGGCAAAATCCCCAACAAAAACATTTCTTAAAAATATTTTAAATCAATGTGCTGCTTTATCTTCTTTTCCAACCACATGTGTATTTTTGTAAGGAGTGTTGATGGATGACTATTGTTTATGGTTCTTTAACCAGCCATCAATATCCCATCAACCAATAGGAAGCCATATCCAACCAGGTACCACACAAATACCACACACAGAATAGCCCAAAGTACACATTCCAGTAGAGAGAACTACTGAGGATGGGCCCCAGCAGAAGTCCAAAAGCTCAGAAGACTAAACTTCTGGTCCCACAGACGGATCCAGATTGGATCAATATCCTGGGACACATATCATTCGTGAGATCCCTCTCTTTCTTCAATGAAGTAATACAGTAATCACTTCTGAACACTGGAAATGGAGCTGAAGTGATTTAACATTCTTTTCAGTTGGCGTCAGTCAAAATACAAGTTATTCATAGGGTGCTGCAGTGCCAATTAGAGTTGATTGAGCAAGATAAAGACACCTTTAACTAATTTTCCATGTATATCTTTAATCTCCTTCACTTTCTTATAGCAATAAAGCTGCAATTTGAAACCTACAGAACCTTTTGAGATTATATCCTATTGAATGCAATAAGATATACACACACCAAGCATACAGAGGGTTAGTTTTTTTCACTTCTAATAACCAGTTTCATCACTTTCCTATTAACATTATTACCTTGTTTTATTATCTAGTTTTCCTGAAATTTATGTCTGGAAAGATACAGTTTCCTTGTTTCTTTTTCTCATGGATGATACTTTCGGATAAATTATTATGCAAAACTGATCTCATTTATTTTCCCACATTGCTAGCGTTTTAATTTCACAATTCTCAGGTTTCACTCAAATGTAAATCTTACTCAGGCAGCTATTATGCTGCAAAGGCTAAGTATCTATAAGATATGAAGCCCATTATTCAAATTTCCTCTACCTCAGGCAACCACAATTTTCTCATTTATCTGCAACATAAGTATAATAAGATGGCATACTGATCTCATAGCATCTTAGCCATTTAAGCATTATTTCTTGCTCTTAGCTTGTAGCCTGTTGCTTCTGTTTCTTTGCATTTTAGACTTCTTGGGGCCAATTTTGTATCAGCACCAGCGGCTCTAAGCTTCACTTCACCACATCAGACTTTTACTTCCCAGAAAGACTGTGAAGCCCATAACTGTCCTCTCCACCGCAGTCAATCTCCAAAATATTAAATAGGTAGATGAAATCGTTCATGACTTTGTGGGGAAGAATCACTTGTGAAAATGAATAGAGTTTGAAGATCATTATTTAGATTCAGAAGAATAGCTATGCTGATTCCATTTAATAGATAGATAGATAGATAGATGATAGATAGATAGATAGATAGATGATAGATAGATAGATAGATAGATAGATAGATA
>JANHFT010009128.1:131266-143620 GCA_032467955.1 Pseudoxenodon macrops
GAGAGAGAGAGAGAGAGAGAGAGAGAGAGAGAGAGAGAGAGAGAGAGAGAGAGAGAGAGAGAGAGAGAGAGAAACCCAAGGAAGATTTTTTTTTAAAAAAAAACACCACTTTCAACAGTTTCTATGAGCCTATAAGATTAAGATTGGATTTATCCTAAGAAAATATTTTTCATAATCATCACCACCATTTTTACATTTTTTTTTTTAAAAAAAGCAGCACATTAAAATCAGGAAAATCAAATAGCTCATGCCAGATTGCTCGTTTACCTGTAAGCAAACAGATCTTAGTAAACATCTTATTGAATAAAATAGCTGAAAATCTAGAGAGCAGGATTCCTAACCATTGTTGTTTAGAGAAAAACCAAACAGGTAACAGAAAATAGAAAATATCATTCCCAATATCATACCTGAGCATTCAGGCAACGAGGTTGGCATTTTTATAGTTAAGGCCAGATGACGTATTTCCACTGGTTTGTGGTGACTCATACACTTTGTATATTTGCAAATATTTATCTTAAATGTCAAAAAAAAAAAACTAGTTGTTTTTGCTTGGTTTCTTTCCATACGTGATCAGAACCTTCTTGCTTGCACTTAATTTAAAAAGGAACTATTGGAAGGAATTATCACCCCCTTTATACCGGAAACATTCCCTTTCTATTCCGTACGTCCTCAGTGCGATCAGAAGTATCTGATCTCCATTATTCATAATATTTTTAAAGAAAACATTGACTTGTATTCTTCCTGGTTCGAGAAGTCTCTATCACTTTTTCTCTGCAATTATTAAAAAATAGTTCCTGAAAAAGGTACTTAGAAAAATTAATATAAAATGAATCTGTTGTTGTTTTTGGAGTGTGGGTTGCCACAATGTGTGCGAAAAAATATTTTCAGCAGAAGGGCAGGTAGCTCTGGAAACAGATTGGAAGGAACCAGTGGTGGGTTTCTACCAGTTTGCCCCAGTTTGGGTGAACCAGTAGCAATGGTGGCGGGAGGCTCCGCCCACCCACGTGGACATCATCATGGATGCTCTGCACATGCGCAGAAGTGGCGCATGTGCACATCTCCCAACCGGTAGCAAAGATAAGTGAAACCCACCACTGGAAGAAACTATATATTTTTATTTATCAACTGTAACCCAGAGAAGAGAATCAAGTACATATTTCTTCCTCCTCTCTCTTTAATGCTGTTATTTTGAGCCAAATGCAGAGATCAAAGTTTATTTGTGACTTTTTCTTCATACACTGCCCCATCTCCCATTCTTAAGAAGGGAAACAGCTAACTGGAGGGAGTAACCTTGATCCCAAGCGAATCCAAGTTGCAGGTTAAACATTAGCCCCTCTGAGTTACCTGTTTGGGTTATTTGTTCTAAATAGGGTGTTCATGTAAGGTGCAAACTTCCCCCAATCACAGGGGAACATGTGCAGAACTCACAAATTCATATGAGCCATTTAGGCTGTGAAAAATCTAGCTATGCGGTTGCTAAGAATCAAAATCTATTTGATGACACATAATCAATCAACCAAATTTAGGTCCTTGCTTAGTATTGTAGAAAGTCAGTGCCTACCCCTCCTAGAAGAATGAACAATTTTGAGAGATATTAAAAAGGCAGAATATTATATTTCCCTAAAGGAGAAATGGAGAAACATGCTCTGGGAGACAGAAAGCAGCTTCCAAGTCTTTCTTAATAGCCCCAGCAGATACTGAGGCCAGGTTTTAGAAATGCTAATCCATTCAAGACAGGATATTTTGAAACAAAGGCAGAATGGTAGGATTAGTTCTCACTCAAGATTCAACACAGGACAAAGCCATGAAGCCACAATAGGAATTATTGCATCACCCTCAGTCCAAACTTCAACCAAATTTAGCTCAGACAAACACCTAGGATTTGTACTTTGCCTATAAATGCAACTATGACCCCTACATAACTCCTACATGGGAGTCTGACAACAGCCAATAGAATACATGTTTTTCCACAGGAATAGGAAGCTCAAGTGCAAAACCCAAGAGAAGGTATAACACCCGTCCTCAACTCCATGTGGTCAGCTGCCCAGAAGCCATGTGTTTCTGCTTCATCATTACACCATCTTTCCAATCAACCTCCATGTTTCCAGTGTCTTTCTCCCAGTTTGAAACTGAACCAGATGGGTATTTCTTTCCACAGTATAGGAATCCAAGTGGAAGCAACTCATAGAGATGGCTATCTAGCTTCTGCTTAAAGAAGGCCAGAGGATCTCATTACTGTTGTGGATCAGGGGTGGGTTCTGGTTCTTTTTCCTGCCGGTTCGCTCAGGGTTATGTCTCGAGCATGTGCACAAAGCGTGTGAGCATGGCAGTCAAAAATTAGCTTCTGCGCATGCACAGAAGCAAAATCCAAAATGGCAGCAGCCACAGAGACACCAAAGGAATTGGCTCCGTGACATCATCGCCGAGTTACTACCGGTTCTAAAGAACTGGTTAGAACCGGTAGGAACCCATCTCTGTTGTGGATAAGTGATTACACCATCAAACTCTTCTTGCTGTTAGTAAAATTAATATTTTGTTTGAAGGAAAAGCAGAGAATCTGGTAGCTCTTACAATTAACATGTTATGGCCTGTATTAATTAGTCTCTGGTCAATGAAGATGTAACTCTCTTCTAGACCCCTAAGAGGTGTCAGCAAATCCATTTATCTTTTAACATGTTACAAGTCTCTATTATGCTTGTCTCATCAGTACTTCTTGTAGTCCTCCTCCGCTTCTTCCACCTTCTTAACTTTGTGACTACTGTGTATTATTTAGAAATAATAAATGAATAAGAAAAGTAGGCTTCTATTTAAAGGAATCGAGAGGCAACCTAGTAGAGTATGCTTGACTCCAGGGCATTCAAAAGAACATTGAATGGTGAAATAAAGTCTTTTGCTGCCCACACTTTGGGAAAAGCTGTTATGCAAGCCACAGTTCTACTCCGCCAATTCAGAAGGGAATTGCTGATATCCTGGAGCAGAGTCTCTATTTAGAATTGATCCATCAATTAATTGATCCGCTATCTTCCATCCCACTCCCCTTCCCAACAGTTTCACATTGTTTGGGCAATTACTTTTAATAAGGGACAGTAGAAAAATTATCAAACAGAAGTGGGGGAAGGAGAGGACAGATTGAATGCAGGATGAATGAACTTTAAACAGAGAGGAGAGAGGAAAGGAAACGGAGATGCAATCCAGACAATGCATCCTGGTTAGAGAAGGGGAGAGGAACCTCTAACAGCATTGAAATAAGGAATATAAATCACTTGGGTGCTTAATAAGTAATGGAAACTTTTCCAAAGCTTTGCTGTATTGCGGGGAAAATGCAACAGCAATAGAAAATAATTGCGCTGTACAATCACATTTTAGGGTAGATAATATTTACAGTAACCTGCAATTGTGTTAATAGACTAGCAAAAACATATAAAGCAAACACAGGCATGCAATTCATCACTGGAAGCTTTCAAGAAGAGAATGGACTGCCATCTGTCAGAAATGGTGTAGGGTCTGCTTGGACTAGATGACCTACAACAGTGATGGTGAACCTTTTTGGCACTGAGTGCCGAACAGGTCACGCAGAAACGTGCAGGTGTCCTCGTCAGGGCCACGCTCCGGAAAAGCCGAACTTCCGGGTTCTAGCATGTATGCGTGCCCAATGATCAGCTGACCAGCATGCATGCACAGGCCAGTTTTTAGCACTGCTGCACACATAAATGGATCGTGCTCTGGGAAAGCCAAACTTCCGGGTTGTGGTGCGCATGCACATCAGACAATCAGCTTGCTGGCGCACATGTGCACACTGGTTTTTGGCACGGCCACATGCACAAAGAACAGCTGATCATTGCACGCGCATGCATGCCAGAAACCCAGAAGACAAACAGGCAAGACCACTTTTGGGCACGCGTGCCATAGGTTCACCATCACGGACTTACAAGGTCCCTTCCAACTCTGTTAATCTGTAATTGATTGGGAAGGATGAGTCATGGCAGTAAATTGGGAAATCAAGAGAACAGGCCACTGGAAAGATTGGTGACTAGTGACATGAGTTGTGGTGGTGCAGCGGTTAGAGTGCAGTACTGCAGGCTACTTCTGCTGACTGCCGTCTGCCTGTAATTTGGCAGTTCAAATCTCACCAGGCTCAAGGTTGACACAGCATTCCATTCTTCCAAGATGGGTAAAATGTGGATACCAGATTGTTGGGGGCAGTAGACTGACTCTGTAAACCGTTTAGAGAAGGCTGTAAAGCACTGTAAAGTGGTATATAAGTCTAAGTGCTATTGCTCTCTCTGGAAATATTCTTGAAAGATAGACATGGGATACATTCAAATTGCTTGCTTCCTCTTCTAGAAAACACTCCTTGGTGTGTTGAAACTGGCATCTATGTGTCGCTCAAGTCTTAAACTACCTTTATATTCTTTATCATAACTAACAACAGGTCTCCAGAGTTTTTAGTTAGAATTTATTTCAAATTAGCCTGGAAATTCTAGGGATGACCAGGGATCCTAGTTTTGCAGAGCAAGCTTTCTAACACTATATAGATTTCAAAAAAATATATAGTCCAACTTTAATTATAGTTCTTTTCCAGGCTCAGCTCAGAGTTGACACACTCCCCTATTTGGTTGGTAATTATAGCCTATTATCTAGAAGGAAGAACTGCAGGATGGAATCACAAGAAAGAAAATATCATTGCTACGCCCACAGCTGAGCCCTTCCTCAAATCCTGGATAGAGTGACCCTTAGGTAGAATAATTGTCAGAAGTATCAGTGTCAGTTTTATTTTGTTACCTATTCAGTTGTTTTCATTCCTGCTTTTGTTAAGTGCGGTTCCAAGGCCAAAAAGCTAACCACAAAGCCTGGGTATTAAAGTCACTGTTGATTAGACATCATGGCTTGTTTCAATGTCAGTAAGTATGATTTCTCAGTTCACGAAAAATGAGAAATAAGGGTTAAGAAGAAACTTCATGGTTTTAATACGTTAACTGATCTGTTCATAGTTCTTCAGACTGTATCAAACTCAAGCCATACACTTTTTCACTTGGTAAAATTAGTCTGTCTTACCTTAAAAGAGAGGTCTTGATTAATTGAAAAGTAATAGCTCACATTAAGAAACAGTTTTTCAACCAACTAGACATTCATGTAAAGACGTAATTGTAAAGGCTATAACCTTTCTCTGTCATCCTAATTCCTGGCAGTGTCAGGATAAAATAAAATAGGTGACACAGTGACCTCTTAGAGTACCGCTTCCATAAACTGTGGTCAGAATGCTTGGGAATCATGAGAACTGCAGTCTAGCAAGGTCTGTGGGACAGGACCTTGGTTAACTGACAATGACCTGAGCGACGAAGTTATAAAAGCATAACCAAGAAAGAAAAGCTATGTTCAGAGCATGTAAAGCAACCCAGGATACTTCTGTTTTGGAACAAAAATTGTTTTTAAGAGCAAGTGAAGGAAAGAAATTGTAACTGTGTTTCTGCTCTATCAAGGGCTTCACTGCACAAATTTGTGCGTAGTTTACCTTGACGTACAAGCTAATAAGAAACACAACGTTTATTTGGAATAGATGAATCATAAGATGATGTTATGTTGATCAAGTAGAACTTTTGCCCTAAACATAAGCTTAAAAGAAGAAGAAAAAACAACATCTGCTTGGAAAAACTTTCGGAAGCTAAATAAACACAAAATTACTGCCAGGATTACTGCCATTTGAAAGTGTCTGATGTTTATCTCAAAACTGTATTTTTTCCCTTTTTTTTCCTGTGAATATATCACCTTTGTACATGGATATGAAATTGAGGCAGGGCCAGCATTGCAATGCAGATGTCTGGATAGCCTTGAGATGGCAGCAAAAAGATGCGGAAACCTCTCTGCTGCCATCTAGTGGTTGTGTGGACGTTTGCAGTCCAGATCAACATTCTTAATATTAAAAAGTATGTATCATTTTTTTCCAAGTTTTTTATTTTATTTCCATATAAATATTCACATATTTATCATCACATTTCACATATCATTCATTTTTCATTATACTTTTATACATATATTCTACTTTATCTTATTCATTTATAGGTTTAAGGTTGCTTTTTTGCCATCCCCCTTTCTATTCTGCCCTTTCTTCCCTTCCTTTCTTCCCCCTCTCCTTCTTCTTCCTTTCCTACCTCCCTCCCTCCCCTTCTCCAACTCTTCTTCTCTATCTCCCCTCCTACTCTTTCCCCTAACTTTCTCTCCTCTTCTTCCCTTCTCCTCCTCCTTCCCTTCCATCCTCTCCTTCTCCTTCCCTTACTCTTCTTCTCTGGGATGGTATTCCCGCAACCTTGAATTCTTTTCCAACAACCTTATATTTTCCATATTCTATTTTATACAAATTACCTTTGTTTATTTCTTTAAGTTTCGTGTGTTTGTCTTCTGCTATATATCCAATTCTATCAATATAATGTAGAAAAGAAGTACGTATCAAATTTATGGGTGCAAATTGAAATTAGCAGTTGCTCATTTGCAATAGGGAACTCATCCCAATTCTAATGTTTGAACTACAATTAAATCATGCAATTTTGAAACTAGCATATATATTTTTTCCTACCTGGGGCCTAAAAGCCAGAAAGAAACCTTTGTGAGTACCTAAAGTTCAGAGTTGAGGTTAGATGTTTACAGATAAAGAAATTCATTGATGTTCATGAGAACACTTTTTTAAAACATTCCCATTCCTGTTGAACTTTTATGGCTAGCCGACATACTTCTCTGGGAAAGAAGCCATGGGCCAAACTGTTTGCAATTGTCTAGCTCCTTAAGAACAACAGAAACCCTTCTATGAAGCTCCTGGTCCATTATTGCAGGAAATATTAACTCTTAATATTGCATGTTAGGGAATTAACAAAATGTGCATTTTCAGTCTTGATGAGTTACTTAGAATGCAGAGATGCACATTTCCCCATTGCTTTGAAAATCAAGATTAGCACTCACCATTGTCACACAAACAGAATGCGTTTTTGTATATCCCCCACAAAGCAAAGTGCTTTATTTTAACCGAAGCCTTCCAGATATCTTGGATGTCCATTCCTAAGCGTGATTGGCAGCTTTCGAAAGAGAAACAACAGAAAAATCCTTTCTGTAAGTAGATCACCTCCAGTGGTGGGTTGCTGCCAGTTCGGAACGGTTCACCCGAACCGGTGGCGGGAATTTGCCCCCGCTCGCCAAACAGCAGTGACAGCCAGCTCACCATGCCCCCGAACCAGTCCTCCTGCTTGAAATCTGCTAAAAAAGAACCCTCTGGGCATGTGCAAAGCCTTCTGGGCATGCGCAGAGGGTTTTTACCCAGATGAGACACACTTCCGACGCGACCCAAACCTGTAGGGAAGGTAGGAGGAAACCATCCCTGAACACCTCCCAATGTTTTTGAAATTTATCGCGCATGGTTCACACCTTTACCAAACCTCAGGCCTAACGTTTTGGGAAATCTCTTTTGTTTGAGGTCTGTCTTGTTTTCGTAATCAAGTGGTTTTTAAAATGCAGGACTAGTTTGACTGAGAATGACTTTCTTCTCAATAGAGATAATGTGGCCCCAATTTTTTTTTCTTTGTTTATCTGAACTGACTGTTGCCACCTGCTGGTAACCAAATGATCCAAGCCGAGGATTCTTCAAATATTGAACAATCTAGGGGTTGTCAATACAAAAGACTGTTGATCAATCTTCTCTGGAGAAGGGGGAAACTTGACAACATCAGTAAAAAATGGAAATTTTCCCTAAAAGATTCTTCCTGTACCAGCACCTGTAGGCTAGAAAAAATCCTCCAAGATTAGACACCCACGCATCTGTTGATGTAGCTATCCAACCTCAGAAATGTTGGCTTTTGGGAATCATTAGAAATGAAAGGTCATGTTGTGATGCTGTTTTTGGGAAGACTCCATATATTAGCACTTTGGTGTGTGTTTGCCTTAAAAGCAAACCTGAGGCAAAAGATAACAGATGCCTGATCTCAAAGATCATAGAGATTATAATTTGGCATGCAAAAGCAGGAGTTTATGAAGTTTAGAGAAGAATGCTTGGAAGCGTCCAAAAATTCCACAAATGAAAGATCAAAGTGGGGAGACATTTGGGGGCTGATTTCAAAATGCAAACAGGGGGTGGGGAATTCTCCCTGGATTGTAAAGGTTGAGATTTGTAGACTACATAAGGGAATTGGGTTGCCACGCACAGCGCTATTAAGCACACATTAATGATATAGAATAATAGACTTGAAAGGGACCTTGGCGGTCTTGTAGTCCAACCGCCTTCTCAGAAAAGAAACCTTACACCATTTCAGACAAATGGTTGTCCAATCTCTTCTTTAAAAACCTCCAGTATTGGAGCATCCACAACTTCTGGGAGCAAGTCATTCCACTGATTATTATTAAAAAAATAACTCTCAGAAAATTTCTCCTTAGTTCTAGGTTGCTTCTCTCATTGATTAGTTTCCATCCATTCTAGTTGGGGTGAAACCTAGCTGGTTTTGACAGGTTCTGGAGAACAGGTAGCGGAAATTTTGAGTAGTTCAGAGAACCAGCAAATACCACCTCTGGCTGGCCCCAGAGTGTGGTGGGAATGGGGATTTTGCAGTATCCTTCCCCTGCCACACCCACCAAGCCACACCATGCCCACTAAGCCACGCCCACAGAACCGGTAGTAAAGAAAATTGGATTTCACCACTGATTCTAGTCTATATGTTCCATTCATTCTAGTGTATATGTTCAAGCCAGAAAGAGGATAATTACGGTATGTCTGAACTAAAATTTTGCCCACAGAATAAAAGCTGGAGAGAGGGAATCGGGACAAATATTGTTTGTCTAAGTCTGTGTTTTTTTTCTTGGTGATCCTATTTTTATGATAACCAGAGTTACAAAAAGACTCTTCCAGGATGTAGTTCTAACCATATTGATGTGATGCAGTAAGTCAAGCTGGGCTGCACAATGATGTCACAATAACAATCAGAATATAGGGAGGATATTGGCCTCACTTGGAATTGGCTCCTGGTACCCCATAGCCATTCAGATGAGATCACAAAGCCAAATGAGAACAGGGGATGGGCTTTCTATTCTCTGCCTAAACTGATGATAAATGTTTTACTTGATTTCCTAGTCCCTTTGAACAGATTTTCTGGTTTAGGCCTAGAAAAATAAGAATGTATTATATAATCTCTCATGCTTATCTTACGTGCAAGCTCAGAATGTCTCTTGCCCCTGAACAGGAAGCACAACTAATCTTGATATTACCGTATCTCTTTGTTCCTTGGATTTAGCCACATGTCATTCTTGCATTCATAGATTAATATCCTGTAGATGTGCTTCAGAGCATCATTTGTGAAGTGACAATAACAAAATAGTCTTGGTGTGTTGTTGTGTTTGCGAGGTAAGTATGTCGCCTTAAGTAGAATTTGCCAAATTCATGATCCCTAGCACTTACATTTTTGACCAAAGAAGTTCTATTAGCCTATTTTGTCCTTAAAAAGATGTTTGGATTTACCCTCACAATTGCGATGCTAATAAAGATTTACGGTTCATTTTTCCAAAGGATTGTTGAAAAGAAGAACATGCAATCTGTGATTGTTTAGAGCCCATTTCTCTTCAAATTCTGTTTGCTCTCCAGCAAGTTTTTCTCAATACTTCTGAAAGGCAACTGACCTCCACTTACTTTGGAATAAGTCAAATCCATTGGATCCTTTGCAATGGCAACTGAGCTTTTGACACTGTGGGTTCTTTATTTAGTGATGGCTCAGCAGTTTGCTAGCTTTATACCCCTTCTTCCTGATTGGCCCCTTTCTATAACCAGACAGCCTTGACACAGGAAGGCTGCCTGACTATTTATAAAAACCAGCATAAATTAAAATTGAACCCTGTATTTGCTTAACCCAGCCACCCCAATCCCAATCCAAACAAAAGTGTTTTCATTGCAGTCCAAAGAAAGCTATATAGGATTTAGGCAAATCTCCTTGCAAAGCAAGATGGCCATGGAGGTGGCAACCAAAATATAATTACTTAGAGAATAAGCCCCATTAAAGTCTACAATGTTGAGGCCAATTTGCAAATACACTGCAAGACTCCCAGCCATTCACTTTTGCTATTCTTGTAAATGACATTTAGTTTTTTGTAAATATCAGCCCCTGGCTAGCTTGGTTTGGCTCCAAATCTAAGCAGAGTGGGGTACCTGGGTGGGATTCCCCTGCAGCTATAGAACTGACTGGCAAGTCAATAAAATGTCATGAAAGAAAGCATTGGCCACCCCTATCCCCTCTGTAAGATTATCAAGAAGGCTGCATGGATGGGTTCATGAATCAATGTAACTTCTT
Organism: Pseudoxenodon macrops; assembly: GCA_032467955.1. NCBI lineage: Eukaryota > Metazoa > Chordata > Lepidosauria > Squamata > Pseudoxenodontidae > Pseudoxenodon > Pseudoxenodon macrops. The sequence goes on from JANHFT010009128.1 coordinate 141,577, forward strand.
GGTAGGAGTCAAGCTCGGAGGAAAATTTCCCGTACCTAAATTTCCAGTGGAAGGAGCTTGCCTAATCTTGGGCCAGGACCAAAATATATTGGTTGGAGTTCCAAGTGCTGTAAATGCCGTAATGTTGCCCAGGAATAACTCTGGTACTTGTTTCTGTCCTTGTCTGAAGTTTGCAATCCTAAATAAGCCAGAGAAATCAGTTGGACTTCACTTCTTAACAGATGGAACACAATACCGCATGAGTGCCATAGCTGCAGGTGGGTATTGCAAACTAGGAAAAGGAGGGGTACCTTCTAATATCACCCCTCCACTCCCAATAAAAATAAGATGCTTAAATAGTTTGGGAACCTGGTTCCATTACCTCTTCAGAGACTATTTTTAGGAGTATCTATTTTCAGGTTTGGATTTTAATGTACGAAACAAATATGAACTTTTGCTCTCTTTTGTCCTCCCCAAGTTATAGCAAAGTCCCTAGCAAAGTGCAAGTCCTGCTTTCCAGTGCATCAGGAATATATACTACCTCCAGAGTTGCTCCACTTCTTTTCTCTCAATATGCTAATTTAAGGAAAATTGCAGCCTAAGGCAATGCACCTGAGCTTTTCTCTCTCCGAACCATCTACCATGTAATGCATGTTTCCGATTCGTTTTCCCACCTTTATGGTGCCCCTTCATTGCTCTGAACTGCTATTAAGAAGATTGTGTTCACGCAAGTATGGGAATGTGTGCCTGTTTGTATAGAGGGGTGTGTGAAAGGTAAAAGGAAAATGTTCACGCTGGAGATGAAAGTAAGAAAAAAAAATTGAATTTAACTGGCGATGGCTATCTTCCAGAAGATTCTTTGAATTGCAGAAGATACCCTTCTTAAGCCTAAAGACATTCTGATCATTGGATAAGAATGGTTTGTATAATATCCTACAGTGGATCTATTTTGGCTGAATGCAATACTTTCATACTGGTATTGGATTTTTTTTTATTACTGTCAGTAAGGGTTCTTCTGATGCACACTTTCAGGAGGAATATCTTGTTGGATGGGCAAAATAACAATAATGTTATAATTGGCTTAAAATGCTTTGGGGGAGTGTATTGATTTTACAAGGCTGGCAAAAATAGATGCCCTTGGCTCATAAAATCATGTCTTTGTTAGCAACTGTACCAGGATGATAAAATATTATGTCTCTCCTATGCATTTGGGGGCAGGATGGCTCAGCGATTAAAGATACTGAGCTTGTCATCTGGAGAACTGACAGCCCGGGTTCAAGACCCGAGCTCTGCTCAATGGGATGAGCTCCCGTTACTTGCCCCAGCTCCTGCTCAGCTAGCAGTTCGAAAGCATGCAAACGCGAGTAGATTAATAAGTACCACTTTGGTGGGAAGGTAACAATGTTCCGTGAGCCTTAGGTTCCAGGCATGGCTACATGACCATGCAAATTGCCTTTGGACAACGCTGGCTCCCTCGGCCACGAAATGGAGATGAGCACTGTCCCCTAGAGTCAGATGCAACTGGACAGGGGAATCCTTTCCCTTTACTTTTATCGATGCATTTGTCATAATCCCTACTCCAAAATACCTGAGTGACTCAAACGCAGCCCTACACAAGTTTCTAATAAATTACTTGCTTTTTTTGTTTTTGTTTTGTTTACAGAGGCAAAGATATACATCTCTAAATCCTAGAGCTAGATAGGAAGATAGGAAAATTTATAGCTCAACGACCCATTCACACTGAGTAAATCATTATAGATTTGTGATTTTTCATTCTTCAAATGTAGCAAAAACAACACCTAAATCATGCCATAAAAATTCTAACCAGCTGTTGGAAGAAATATCCTTCTGGGTTCAGTTCCAAGTTGGGAGAAAGACACTGGAAACATGGTGGCTGCTTGGAAAGAAGGTTTAATGATGAACAGAATCACATGGCTTGAGTTCCTGAGCAGAAAAAGGGCCAAGATGCTGACAGTGCCCCGATTTTGTGCCCTCTGTTGGGCCCCACCTTAGAGTTTCCTGTTCCTGTACAAGAAATGTATCCCATTGGCTGTCAGACTCCCAG